>SNQJ01S0051105.1:46368-70629 GCA_010110895.2 Picea sitchensis
TTCTGCAATCGCAATATTAACAGAGACAAGTTGACTTACCAGAGTATTAAAGGCATTTAGATGTTCTATCACAAAATCTCCATCTTCCATCCTAAGATGATACAACTTCTTTCGAAGAAACAACTTGTTTACCAGGGACTTTGATTGATACAAATTCCCCAACTTATCCCATAGTTCCTTGGCTGTAGATTCTCTCGAGACATTCAATAACATCGAATCTGCCAGGCAGAGTCGAATAGTACTCCTTGCTCTTCTGTCCAACTTCTCCCAATCTTCTTTCGACATACCAGTAGGTGGTGTACTAGTAGTTTGTGTACTAGTAGGTTGTGTACCAGTAGCTTGTGTGCTAGTAGATGGTGTACTAGTAGGTTGTGTACCAGGATCCACAACGATCCATTGTTCTTTGTCTAGAAGAAGGTCCTGCATCTTGAGCTTCCATAGCTCAATTTTTTTACCGTTGAACTTCTCTATCTCGATTCTAGATGAGCTCGCCATTCCTCTTTCTATACTCGAATATCCACTGCAAAATCTCCCACTAAACCCAGGTTTGTCACAGACCCAAGATAAACTTGATCTATCAAGAACGAGCCAAACCCTCAGCAACAAAGGCGTCCCTATGAAGCCAAAAACAAGCTCTGATACCAAATGTAATTTTTAAACCTGCGAAGTAAAGCAATGAATATAGATTCTTAAGCAAAACAAAAATTAATCAAGGGCTCATTCACATAGTACACATAAATTTATACTGGAAACCCTCAACCGAGAACACCTTTCTTATATTCATTATATCTAATTTCACCATTCACCATACAATATATATACAATGTTTTTAGGTATTCTGTAGATACCAAAACCCTAATCCCTTAATCCGGGATTAATTTAGAAAACCGCTAAAAATAACAAAATCCGCTAAAAATAGCAAAAACCGCCCAAAAACAAATTTCAGGCCGTTGCCTCGAACCCTGTCTGCCCCTGGCTACCGCCCAGTTCTGAACGTTGCACGTAACCAAGGGGGGGCATACCTGGCCCCCCCTGGGAATCCCCTAGGAAGCGCCCGACGCACACGACACAAAGAACACTACTAAAGGGATCGTCAAATGCAATTGTCGAACTTGACACGCCCCCACACACACATGCAAAGAATATAACATATACCCAACACAAATGACCCTCCATGCTCTTTAAATAGAGATCATGGACCAAACAGGTGTTAAGCCATAGATCAATGGTCGTTAAGATCAAGGAGAGTATGAACCGTCAGATCACTCTATGTCAGGAACATATCGTGATCGTTGGATTTCCTAACTACAAATTCATACTAATGCATACTAAAGAAACACACTTTTACCTAACGACACATTAGACCAAGTAGATATTAACTAACTCCTAAGTGTCTAAATATCCTAACAAGAGCCAACCAAGCTCAGGAAGAATAGCGAGATTGAAGTATCGAAAGGGAAGGCTCCTTTGTTCGGATGATGAATGAACGAGAAACTATTCGGGAAGAGCCAAGGTCTGTTGTGACCGTTGGATATGGAAAGGAGTGCGGGAGTTAACCCCTCGAGTCCTTCGGACTTCATGAGTTCAACGAACTGTGAGTTCATCTTAAGGAAAGTAAAAATCTCCGAAGTCCCAAAGCTCCGAAGTTAATCTGAACCATGGATCTCTGGATCTGTCGGGATCCTTCTCGACCGTCTGATCTATGAGATTCGGAGTACGCGCTTCGGGAGAATCGCATGTTGGAGTGACCAAAACCATGAAGGCGAAGTTACAGAGCACTTAGGATACACTCACAAAGTTACCGCACACTCTGCAACTCAGTAAGGACTGCTTGAGCGAAATTTGCCAGGAGGGCACTGATATCCCTTTGAGGAATAGAAGGGACAGAGACCCTCGAGGTTCGAGCAATTGAAGCTCAGAAGAGATAGTGCTACAAGGGCACAAGAGTAGGACTTATTCCAAGTCCCGAAGCTCAGAAGAGATAAGCGCTTTTAAGAAGTGTAGATGGGGTCCAAGAGACAGATTCGTAGGAGGAATAAAGGCTAAGGCCTTTTAATACTTAGAAAATCCTCTAAGCTAGAGGAAGTCGAAAGCTGAGGAGGAGGAGCGACAACAACTGTCAAATTGGTTGTGGAGAGGAGCATGGACCATTAGATCAACGTCCAGTGAACAAAGGAAGCACAGAGGAGAGGAACATATCCCATCTGTTGGATCTGAGCGCGAAGGACTAGTAACCATTGGATCCAAAAGTAAATGCACAAGACTTAACCCTTCTATGCGCAGGAGAGTGGACTTGTCAAATTCCCGAAGTCCTGAAGCAAATTGGGACCGTCCATCATCAAGGAGGATAGGTGGCATGAATATGTGGATTCCAGGTGAAGATCCGAAGTAAACGTTAGTCGTCAGATCATCTGAAGTAGATCCAAACCGTCGGATCTAGAGGACAAGTGGCATGAACCTGTGGATTCCGAGTGGAGACCCGAAGTAAACGTCGATCGTCAGATCATTCGAAGTAAACCTCAAGCGTCGGATTGCCAAAGTGAAATAAAGTCATCAGATCAACAGCTTCTGGAAATCCATTCGAGAGTTTCTCAGTTGAGATTTGAGATTCGCAAAGTCTGAATTTCCAAAAATCCGAAGTGAAACTCAATCATCCGATCATCCGAAGCAGATCTGAGCCGTCAGATCATCCGAAGTAAAACTCAAGTGTCGGATTTCCAAAGTGAATCTGAGGCTTCAGGTCAACGACTTCGAGAAATCCATTCGAGAGTTTCTCAGTTGAGATTTGAGAATTCTGAAGTCCGAACTTCCAGAAATACGAAGTAAATCTCAACCGTCCGATCAGTCAAACTGAAGTTGAGTTGTCAGATTGTCCGAAGTGAATATCAAGCGTCGGATCACCCGAAGTGTATTTGAGCCATCAGATCCAAGGGAGACGTGGCAAAAATATGAGAACTCTGAATAAAGATGCGAAGTAATTCATAGCCGTCAGATCCAAGGAAGACTTGGCAAAAATCTGAGAACTCCGGATAAATATCCGAAGTAATTCGTAGCCGTCCGATCTAAGGGAGACGTGGAGCAAATCTGTGGAATTCGAGTAAAGACCCGAAGTAATCCTCGATCATCAGATCAAGAGGACACATGTCAGTGGATTATAGCCTCCGGATAAAATCCATTGGAAAAAAGGGTGAAGTTTGAGATTTGAGATCTTAGAAGTCCGAAACCCGAAGGAGATCTTGTTAGGGACCTAACCCCTCATGTAGGTAGAACAATATATTCGGATGTAATAAAGGTCAATATTAATAAAACCTTGCAATAAGGTAAAATACGCAGAATGTAAGAAGACCTAATAGAAGCTTCCGCTTCTAGAAGAATCTTCCTCTAGATGGTTCTTTTGATAGACATATTTAGTATAAATAGGAGTCAAGGGTATGAGAACCCTAGCTTCGATATTATTGTAATAGAGCTCTGCTCGACTAGAGGTTGCCCCCTCAAAGAGGCCCGTGAACATTACTCTCATAATCAAAGAGTTCTTTTTGGTGTTATTTTGATATCATTTCAATGTTATTGTGGTGTTGTTCTGGTTATATTGTTATTTATTTGCCATTTCTAGCATTTTATTTGTGTTATGCATACTTTTTATATCTGGAATATTACAAGTGATATCAGAGCACTTTCCTCAGCAGAAATTGTGGGTTAATTTTTTTTTTCCAGGGTAGAGACGTATTCCGAAGTCTTTAAGCCACAGAGATCTGTCGTTACACGCATAAACCCGCGGTTGAGGGATTCATACACGTAGGAAATACAAGTGGTACTTAAGCGCACATTTGTTGGCCACCCTTGTAACCCTTGTTGGTACCCTTCAAGTGGTAGCGCATCAAACAACACCTGTCTACGGATCAACCTAGATTTTTTGAAGCCCTCTTTAGATAAACTAATCAGCCGCCTGACTGCTATAGTGCCATCGAGAACAACACTCGGGAAGATACTCTCTATTACTTGGGTAGTCAGGTAGTACGGATAAGGGCATGGTCTAGCCTCCTTAGTTAGTGCCCTAAGATATTGGGCCGAGTACTACTATTGGACCCCGCACGTATATCAAAGAGCTATAACACAGGGCAAACCCTTGTCTGTAGAACTCTTGAATACCTAACCCTTAGGGACGGAAACAAAAAAGTTAAAACAGACAAGATCTATTGCCGCACAATTGTGTTCGAGGTTCCAAATCACTACACAATTCTTCTTGGTTAAGCATTTGAAAAAAAAAAGTCTAGAATGTTTTGCACCATTATTTGAGACCTATTCCATTGGATTTATCTCTTCACCCTTATCACATTCATACCTATCATTTTTCATAAATTGTTTGGACCCGACCCGCCCCTTTTTGGTTCCCTCGTCATCATTGCCCATACCCGTAGCCAAGACTTGGAAGCTTGCTTCAATATCTTGCAATCCAATTTCACAGAGACCCAACAAGAAGTGAAACAGCTCAGTGCCAATGTTGCCACCCTCAATACAAACATGAAGTCCTCCATTGTCACCTCAATCGAGGAAGTCAAACAAGACATGACTACCTAGCTTGAATCTGTCATTTCGATGATCTGCACCAAGATGCATATCCCTGCAGATTCCCCTTTATCTGACCCACCTTTGCATACCGAAACTGAAACTTCCTCCCAATCCCGTAATTTTCCGCCCCATCACTTTCAGCGTGACCTACGCCTTCCGTAGGTGGATGTGACCAAATTTGATGGCTCAGATCCCACTGGTTGGGTAACCCAAATGGAACATTATTTATCTTTATACGACATTATAGATGACTTGGCCAAACTCCAGTATGGTGTTCTCCATTTAGATCAAGAATGTTAGCAATGGCGGCAATGGAGAAAAAMTTCCTGTCAAGGCTATGTTGCTTGGACACACTTTGTGGCAGAGCTTTATGAACGCTTTGACATTGACACCAACCATTTAGGCTGTTTGACAAATTTGAAACAATTTGGAACAGTGGAAGACTTTATAACTGCTTTTGAGCGACTGGCTTTTCAGACAAAGGGCATGTCTGATGCTTTTTTTCCGAGAATGTTTTATCAGTGGCCTCAAGGATGAGATTTGTGCCCATGTCCTCATGGCTCAGCCTCAGAGTTGGGTGGAGGCTACTAAAAGAGATAAGGAAGCACGACAAGTTGTATCTTCTCAAAACCGGAAACCCTCCTTTATTCCTCGCACTAAACTAGTAAATACCACTACCCCCTCTGCTCCACTAAGGATCCAAAAATTGACTAGGGCTGAAATGCCTGAATGCCAACTCAAAGACCTTTGTTATAATTGTGATGACAAATATTTTCCGGGCCACAAGTGTAAGGAACAAAATATTTTTATGGCCATCTCAGAGGATATTTCAGAAGAGGATGTTGAAACTCCCCTTGTCTTTGAGTCACTTGAAACCACTGACATAACCCCTCCCTCAGACCCTCTCGAAATAGAACCGGTCATTTCCCTCAATGCTCTCACTGGCTTCTCTGCTCCCCAAACCCTCAATCTAATTGGTTACATCAAGCATAGGAAGGTCATCATTCTTGTTGATAGTGGAAGCACCCATAATTTTATTCATCGCCGCATTGCCCAAGAAACTCATTGCTATATATATGCAGTCAATAATTTCCAAATCATGATTGCCAATGGAGGCTCCATGAAATGTGGAGGGCATTGTGAAAATGTACATCTCCAAATTGGTGACTACCACCTGAAATCTCATATGTTTGCTATCGACATGGGCGGTTGTGACATTGTGTTGGGTGTAGACTAGCTAAGGACTCTGGGTCCCATTCTCATGGATTTTAAGGACTTAACCATGCAATTCGACCAAGAGGGTCGACAATATAAGTTCCAAGGCATCACTGCTGGTTCACCTGAGATCATTAGTTCCCATCGCATGGAAAAGCTACTCAAAAAAGGTCATTCTGGCTTTATTTCCCAACTCCATGCCATACAAGCAATTGAGACACCCTATGTGTTGCAAGACCTCCAATCCATCCTCTCTAAACATCAAGTGGTATTTTCCACTCCCCAGGGACTCCTTCCTTCCCGTGGTGTTCATGATCATTCCATTCCCCTTGCACGAGGAAGCCTTCCTCCCAATATCCATCCCTATCGTCACCCCTTTTCCCAAAAAAATGAAATTGAGAAAATGGTGAAAGAACTGCTTAATGCAGGCGTTATCCGCCCTAGTACGAGCCCCTACTCTTTTCCTGTGGTCATGGTCCTAAAGAAATAAGGTTCTTGGCGCATGTGTCCTGACTTCTATGCCCTCAACAAACTCACCATTAAAGACAAATTTCCCATTCCTGTCATTGATGACCTCTTGGATGAATTGAGTGGCGCACAGTTCTTTACTAAACCGGATCTTCGTTCTGGATACCACCAGATCCATATGAAAGAGCCAGACATTCCTAAGACTGCCTTTAGAACTCATGAGGGCCACTATGAGTTTTTGGTCATGCCTTTTGGCTTGTGTAACGCCCCCTCCACCTTCCAAAGCCTCATGAATCATGTATTCTGCCCTTTTCTACGTCATTTTGTCTTAGTTTTCTTTGATGATATCCTCATCTATAGAAAAACTTGGACAGACCATCTTGCTCATGTGGATCGAGTTCTCCATCTACTCTTTCAGCACCAACTTTTCCTGAAACAATCTAAATGTGCTTTTGGCGCATCAGAAGTCGAGTACTTGGGTCATCTTGTTGGCAAGGACGACGTTAGGGTGGACCCTAAAAAGATTGAAGATATGCAAGACTGGCCTCACTCAAAGACTCTCAAAATCTTGCGTGGATTTATGGGCTTAACAAGTTATTATCGCAAGTTTGTTAAGAATTATGGAAAGATTGCGACACCTCTCACAACATGCCTCAAAAAGAATTCTTTCACTTGGACTCCAGCAACTGCTCAGGCTTTTCAAACCTTGAAGATGGCCATGTGCACCACTCCAGTCCTGGCCCTTCCCGATTTCACAAAGACCTTTGTCCTGGAATGTGATGATTCAGGGAAAGGAATTGGAATTGTCCCTATGCAAGAGGGTAGGCCTTTGGCCTTTACCAGCAAACAACTGTCTGAACGAAATTCGGGCAAATCAATCTATGAAAAGGAAATGTTGGCTATTCTGCATGCCGTCAATCTGTGGTGCCCTTATCTATTGTGGAAACGCTTCCAAATTAAGATAGATCATCAAAGCCTCAAGTATTTTATGGAACAACGCATATCCTCCCCAGAGCAACAAAAATGGGTGATTAAGCTCTTTGGATATGATTTGGGATCATTTACAATAAAGGAAAAGACAATGTGGTTGCGGATGCACTTTCCTGAAAATATGAAGATGAAGGATCCCTTTTTTCTCTCTCCTACATTGTACCAGTCTGGTGTCCACAGATCGTCAACTCAGAACGCCCGTATTTTCAGAAGCAAGTCCTCCACCCCCATCCATGTTTATGTCAAATCCAAAGATCTCATGGGAGACTGCCTCTCTTTCCTTTGGTCATCCTTTAACACCAAATCTCCCTCCCCCCCTGAAGAAGCTTGGATCCAAAGCCTCTCTCCAGATCTAAAACCCCCTCCCCGCATCCCAAAGCATGTCTATGAACCCTAGGAATTGCGTTTGGAGCAAGCAGAGTTCAAAGATTGGTGGCGTGCCCGGAATAAACAGATCCTTTTCTTTGTTGGAGCTTCGAAGGGAAACCTAGGGGAGGCAGGAGGGGGAGGGGTGCTCTACGGCCCCGACAAAATCCTAGAACGAGTCTTTTCTTGGGTATTAGGGGAAGACACCAACAACATGGCAGAAGCTATGAGTCTCTGGTAAGGCCTCAACCAATCCCAAGAGCTAGGCATCAATGAAATCTCGGTGATAGGAGATTCTCGGCTCCTAATCCAAGCCTTGGTAACTAAATCATTGCCAAATCAAATGAAATTTGGGCAAATCCTCAAGAAAATCCAGAGACTCTCTAAGTCCTTCTGAAAGATTGATTTTTTCCATGTTCTTCGACACTTAAATGGAGAAGCCCACAACGCAGCAAAAGACGCCACCCCCTTGAGCAAGGGACCCCTCTCACTCAATGGGACCTCGCTCTTTTCTCCAATTCCTTAATGGATTGAGGTGGGCGGCTCGCAGGTGGTCTCGTACCCAGAGGCAACATGACGTCAAACCTCTCCTCACTTAGACTCATGGCATCACTTCAACATTTGATGAATTACAGACGAGAAGGTACACCTCTCCCCAGCTCGCATCACTCTACGCATTTTTGAATGAGGCTGCCATCATGCCCTTCAAGCAGTTAAGTACAACACCTATGTCTCTCCCCCAAGAAATTCATGTGAGGTTTCCTATCCAACTTATGGACTGGCATGCTCACTCTAGAGGTAAATTAAGGGAGGTATCTGAATCCCCCACATGCAGATCATTCTTCTCTTCTCCGGGTGGTCATTTGTATTGCTCGACTCCTTCCGCTTGTTCCCTGGCCCTTCAAACTCTGACGAAATTTTCCCCAGCCCCCTGCATGGCTTCCAGCTCTGAGTCTGCTGCTCCCCCCAACTCCCCCCCTTCACTGGAAATGGAAATCCGCGAATTGAAGCGGAAATTAAGCGCACAAAGAATATGACAGGGAAGGTGGCAGAAGGTTTGACATGTTCGAGGAAGACCTCATCCAAATAAGAGAGGAAGCTTTAGAATCTCTCACACAATCAGTGCAGATGGTTAATGAACGTATAATGGACTTAGAAACCAGGATGGAAAAGCTGGAGCTCCAAGTCGCTAGGAAGACCCCTCAACAAGATGCAGGGGTGAAGATCTCGCCGAATGTTGGCCCAACGAATCCCGAGCAACAGGCGTAACACTGGTTCTTGTTCATTTCTTGGCTCTTGCTTAGTTTTTGTTACTATGAAGATACACTGTTTACTGGCTTTAACCTCCATAGGAGTTAAATTTTGGAACCTAAATTATAATAGACATTTTTGGGCTTTGTTATATGACGCCTATATATGCAATTTTGGATTTTATGCACAGGATGCATGCTTGAACTATGTAGATGTTTCTACAGTGGTCATACCACTGCTATCTTAATACAAACTACCTTTTCTTGTAAAATAAAAATAAAAATATGTTATTAATTTAAAAATATTTTAAATCTATTCCTATATATATAATATTTTTTACTATATAATAAAATATATTTTTAATTTAAAATTAAAACTATTTGTTGGTATAATATAAAAATATGTTATTAATTTAAAAATATATTTGTATTGAAAAAATAAAGAGGTTTTGTCCATATGGTGTGGTTCACTAACGATTTAGAGTGTTGTATTTTTTATTATATAATAAAATTATATATTTTAATTTAAAAATAAAATGATATTGTTGTTATAATATAAAAATATGTTATTAATTTAAAAATACTTAAAAATGTATTTGTATTGAAAAAATAAATAGGTTTTTTTCCATAAGGTGTGGTTGACTAACGATTTAGAGTGTTGTAACGATGGCTTAAGTTCAAGTTTCAATTTTGACGGCATGCCCATATTGATTACATTTAAGATTAGGTCAAATCCTTCTATGATATGAAATTGATATTTCTAAATGTAATTAGGATGTATGAAATTGATATTCATAAATGTAATGTAATTAGGATGTATATATAATAGTATAATTATTTAATTTTTATTATGAAAAATTTAAGGTTTTGGGTGGAAAAGATCTTTGTGTTATGTATGACATATATTTGTAATTTGTTAATTTTAATAAAATAAAAAATAATAATAATAATTTGTACATTTTCAATAACCATAACAATAAAAAAATTAATTTTATTATATTGAAGCAAATATAAATTAGTATATACTAATTTTAAGTTTTTTATTTGTATTATATATAGGGTTAGGAACAAGGCAGTTAATGATTTATCAAAAGAGGTATTGTGGTTGGAGCGTGATACTTGGACTATTTGATGGTCATACAAATGATTTCTCCCATGCACCTTGGCTATATTTTTTCTTTTTTTAAAAGAAAGTGGACAAATTCGAGACTCTGATCTTTGCAACAATGTAATTTTGTCTTTTAAAGTTATGAACAATCATATTTCTTCGTTTATACAACTCATGGGTTTGCAATAGTGGATAGCTTTCAGATCTTGCTTTTGAACAATTTGTCCATTTTGATTTAGCTTAATGATATGTAAGGCATGTATGGAAAGTTATTTGCTCCATCAGGCTACAAAGCACTTTTTTGAATGCCTTGAGACATATGACAATGTAGTTTTTGATAAATTAAATTACATATTTTTTCTTTCTTTTGAAAAAAAATTCAAGTTTTTTTGTTAAATATGGAGAAGGATTAAAAATTTTAGATGCAAACTTGGATATTTGTTAAATAATATATAGTAGTCCAGAAAAATTGAAATTTATACATTGAATTTTTTTAGTCATGTTTTGTGTTTAACACATTCAAAATTAAGAGGGATAGTAAGTGTGGAGGGAAGTCATCTAATCTTGTAGTAAAGTGTCTTCTAATGCCAGAAATCCGATAATATAGAATGTTACATTTCTCATTGATTTGTAATTTTGATTGAATTTTTTATGATCTAGGTCGATTCATAATTAGGAAAAACCCCTAGATTGTTCTACCATACACGGATCTTGGATCATAGTACAACTCTATTGATGCCTACATTTTTTCCTAGTTCTTATCAAAATTGTGACCTAAAAAAGGGTGTGTTTGATACAAGATTAGCTTACTCTAGTGCGAGGGAGATCCTTTATGATCCAGAGGAAATCAAGAATTAAATTTTACATGGAGAATAACGGTCACCACCAACAATGAGGCAAAGGCATTAGTGACACTCCAAGGATTGTAATTAGTTTTGTTGCATGGGGTAAAAAAACCAATAGTAGTTGGAGACTCATCCATCATCATTTGACTTCCCGTGCAACTCTCTTCCCCTCAAAATATTGGAATCACCTATCTGGTTCAAAGGTCTTTGGAACTAATAAAGAGGTCTAAAAACATTTCATTCTGCTAAGCTCTTCAAGCCAATAACATCGAGGTTGATCACCTTGTGAATCTAAGAGCACAACTAAGTGAAGGGTTCGTAAGGTTAAAGTGGGGGCAACATATTTAATGTCCCTCCCATGACAATCAAGCATTTACACATAGCAATGGTCTCTATGAATAAGTGTGGTCACATATAAGGGCGAAAGGATGTGCATTTAAAGCCAATCCATATGGCCATATCTCAATGCATTGGGATGGAGGTGAAATGTTATATGAACCACTCTCGTTATTTATTCTCTCCAACTTGTGGTATTTTGTTGCATGGGAGATTATGGAGGATAGTTCTACCTCTCCTCTATGCATCATTACACGACTTTGCAAGGTTGGGGGCTTGGGACATTATTGAAGGAGTGATTGCTCTTATAGGGTGGTAGGTTGTGTTATCCGCCATTTTAGGGATAACTAAGGAGATTATGTCTCGAGGCCCACAGGTCCTAGACATGGAGTACCGAGAGCCAGATCGACTTGAGCATGGCCCTGGAGGGTCCATCTTTTCTTCCTTTCAACGCCTCCACTTTGTCAACAACAACAACATCCATCACCTCGACTAGGTCCTGTAGCAGAGATGGATGTTTCTCCATGAGGTAATGAGTCCGGGTATCATGGTGTTGAGTCCATTTTTGTGCTTCCACAAACCATACTTTTGCCTCTTTATTTGCCCATTTTTCCTTCATTTTATTCCACATTTCTCATAAAATAGCCTATCCAAGGTATATTTGTCATCCTTTAACTTCAGAATTGAATTTTTTCCTTCTATATATTTTATTCCATATTTCATAAAATAATAGCCTATCCAAGGTATATTTGTTATCCTTTAACTTCAGAATTGAATCTTTCTAAATTTTTGCATTAAATTGGAAATTTAGCAGAAATAACAGGATTTCGCCAAATCCCGTAATAACTCCGGGTCAAGCTTACTTGCAGACACCATGAACTAACACTTGGGTCGTCTCTTACGTACAAGGATGGTGAATGTTTATCAGATTCAAAATCTCAGGACATAGGATGCCCACACAAACAAAGGCCAACAAAGAATCGCCTTGCTTTTGGCATTAAATCTAGGGATGCTTTTGGATTCTCGTGGATTTTGACCTTATGTTTTGAGGGATCTAGAGTGGAGTGCATCTGACCCTCCTAGATATTTGGATCTACTTATGATATTTAGGAGACATTTTTAGCATTTATGGTTTTAAAATTTTTGTATAAATACTCTTTAAGTTTGAGCTAGTAAGATACCTTCACTTGTGAATGAAGAAACTTTGGATTTTGTACTCTTGAAGATCAGATCTGTGCTTTTGTTCATTTGAATGCTCATGGTGACTTGAATGCTGTTGGAGTCCTTTCATAGATGAAGTTAATCAAGTGTACCAGGGAAGAATTGGAGGGCCCCCATTGTCAACTAGTACACTCTTTCCTTTTGTTATTTTTCAAGCACATGTTTTAGATCTTGTTTCATTTAGATGAGTTCTTTTTATTCAATGTGAGGTAAATGAATTCCCCATAGTTCAAATATACGTTTAATGTTTCTTGACTTACATTATCAATTGTGAATGGATTCTTGAATGAGAACTCAATGTGCAGCTAGACTTCAAGCATTAAGATAGTTTTGAATGCTTTGAGTTATTTTATGCTTCAGTGATTTTGATTTGATTTGATGAATGAAAGAATATTACAATAAATGCATCTCTTGAATAAGAGTTTGTTCTTCCAACATTTGATAGGTCTTAAACTTTCTTTTTGAATGCTTACCGCTTTTCACTCTTCTAAAAAACAAGCGTTGATCGCTATGAGGACTATAGCGATGACTTCCTCAATAAGCTTAGCTTCTTTCACATTCAAATTTTATAATAGGTTTTATGCTTACTTTTTTTACCATTTAGAAAACAAGTGTTGATTATTGTTATGATATCTATGAATAAGACTTCTGAACAGAAGCTTAGTGTCTCTATAATAACTTCAAATTTTTAGATAGGTTTTGCTATTCCATAAAAGATAAAACTATCCCTAAAATCCATATACTTTGGACATGCCCTAAGTCTTACAAACAATTTGATTGATAATAAATGCAATTCTAATTTGTTTGGGTAGATCCTCGAGCTCAACACATGGTATGTGTCACTCTGATCCTCAAAACCTTTGAATATGTGCATTTATTTCTTTTTGTTTCTAACGGGTGCTTCGATCTTATACTTATCCACTTGACCATGTCTAGGGGGAATGACAGGATGCCCTAGTAAGCTTGTGCCCATAGGTTTTGAGTTGCCACTGGGGGGATTTCTGAAGAGTCATTGTCCACTCCCGTCATACTTACCACTTTCCATCCTGCTTCCCGCTCATCCATTCCATTACATTGGTCCAGGCATTGGTTTGGCCAATCATTTAAGGATTGCACCTTGCCTTGTGGGAAGAAGGGGCTAAAGGCCCAGAAGGTAAAAGCAACTGGAAAAAGATAAAATCCTAAAAATAAACCTCAAGATGCTTCACCCAGGGATCCCCAAGAAAGCAGTGAAAAGATTTTGAGCAAGAAACAAGAGGGACCCATAAAAATAATAAAACAATGCCTAGTCATAGGATAGGGGGTCTCATCACGAGCCAACCTATTAGGTCCATGGGCATTTAGCGGTATGACACTACTAGCAGCTGGTTACCAAGCCATAGTAGTGGCTCTTGGTTGCATGGCTAAGAGAAAGGGGGTCTCATCATGAGCCAACCTTCTCATTTCCATGAAAGTGCTTGTGGGTAACATTGCCACCACTGGTCACCACGTCAGGGTAGTGTCCCCTGATAGCTTTTTGAAAGAAAAAGAAATAAAGAAATAAGAATAAAAGGGATGAATGGGCTTGAAAACATTTGCATCCAGGACATGTGCATCTTGCCTTCTACAAAGTCACCCATAGGTAAGCCTTGCATTTCCCTGTTATCATTGCACACCTTGTCAGGACGTCCCTTATCCACCTCACCCATTAACATGAATTGGATTTGATCTCTTCCGAAAACATCCCCTTTCCAGTGGACACTAGCCTAATAGGATGCCGTGTCACTTCCTCCAAACTAGCCTTGCAAATTTGTATAATGTCTTTGAGCACTTGACTGGGTAAAAGGGGTTTTAAGCACATGTTTAATAAAATTCATGATTGGATGTGATTGGCATTGCTATGATCCCTGTGACTTATGAGCCCATGGAGGGCGTATCTGTTGATGTGAAGGATCATACCCGACGGACATGTATCATATTGGACAGGTACACATGGGGAGATGATTAGTTTAGACCTCCATGGGGTTGAAGAGCCCACTAGATGGATGCTGAGACGCTAGCAGGGGTCAGAGACAAGACATAGGGGTTTGCACTGGAGAAGAGGAGGACATTCCACAAAGGCACCCTGGTAGAGCCTTACCTAGAGGGGTTATGCCCTCTCCACTGCAACGTTGGCCTTGGAAGGCCCATGATGTCACCCAAGATGCCCATGACGTCATCCATCATTATGGACATTTTGGGGAGGCAGTTATGGCAGTTGTGGCACGTGTGGTAGCTTGGAGAGGCCCAAAGAGGGCTAACGTTTTGCTCCAGGAGGCCTATGTTGCCCTAAAAAGGGCTAACGTCACCCTAGAAAGGGCATGACGTCTTTACTTTGCTTGATTAGGGTTTAATTTATGACATTTAATGTAAAACAATATTATTTGGTATTTTGGCCTTGTCGACCTTTTGGTGACCTAAATTTTATTAAGGTCACTTGGTATTATATAAGTAGAGAGCTAAGACTCTCATTTTAAACATCATCTTTCACTCACTCTTGGTGAGGTCTGAAATTTGCGCCCTTCTTTAGGGTTTTGGCTGAAATTTTGATGCGCACTTGTTGAAGGAGGATTTTTCTTGGCTATTTTGGCATTTTCTTGGTGGAAGGTTTTACAACTAGGGTTTGACTATATGAATACCTGGTGAATTGTAAGTGAATTTCTGCAACGCTTCTTTATTGAATGGTTATGGTATTTTTACTTGCATTTTGTTATTATAATTTGTTGGATTAAACCCTAGGGGACAAGCACATGTTGGTGTCCTTGTTTCATGTCCCCACTAAGTTATGCTAGGAGCCATTTATTTTGCTGAAGATTGATGTTAGAGCCTTTCCATAGCAACACTCTACCATCCACTCTTCAAAGCTAGTCATTTTTATTTTGTCATTGAGATAAAGAAGGAGGAAAATGCACTAAGGCCTAGGGTTTCTACACTTTAGTGAGTTGTTTCCCCCTAGGGTTTGATTGATGAAGCCTTGCCTTAGCAAAACTTCATCATCCAACTCTCTTGTCTTTAGCCCTACCATTTATTACTCAATCTATCCGTTTAAATTTGTCTTTTTGAGCTAGAGAAGGAGGAAGACACACTAAGGCCTAGGTTTACTACACCTTAGTGAGTCGTCTCCCCTAGGGTTTTATTTGTTGAAGCCTTGCCTTAGAAACACTTCAACACCAAACCCTATTGTATCTAAGCCATGTCACTATCATTTCGGCCCTTCAACTTTTGCAGTGATTTTGATTCCATTTACCCTAATAACGCATTGATCTTGACCTTCTATGTTGAGTACCTTGGTCATACACACATCCAATACTTTGAACAACTACTAATTCTTCTAACCCTAGCTTATACTAATATTTACTAACCCTATTGTTGCAGTCATCTATTTGTGCTATAAACATATCCATGCAACATTTATTCTGTCTTTAAATCTTTTGAAAGATTGCCTAAGGCGTTGCTTCTAGTATTGACATTGTTACATTGATGGTAAATTGCCATTGCTTATTGTGAAGCTTCATTAGCATTTATTGAGAAGTGATATATATTGTAATCATTGTTATTGTACATCACTGACTTGCTTCATCAATATTGTCTATCAAATTGCTTTATATCATAAGTCCTTGATTACATGAAGTACTAACCAAGCAAGTGATCTTGCGCATGCATAGTTTCCTTGTTGCTTTGTCTCAGGAAGGTACACTTTTGGTTACTATTTCCGATTATCTTTACCTTTATTGGATGTTAAGACGAACTTTCTGATTAGTGGTTACTTGTGAGGGGGAAAACTTTATTAATCCTTTTAAGTCTTTGCCTTCTCAAAGCCCCAGGTCACCGGGGACGTCTCCCCTGGGCCTACCACCCTAAACAGAAAGAGCTATCTTATTGAGGTGACAGTGGTAGGATAGTCTCAGTTTCGCCAGTTTTCCCTTCTTCTATCCATCTTTTGCTATAACTACAAACTGTACGATAACATGTTGATTATGTTCATTTGTGGGTTCAACTTTGTCTCATTGCATCATATGCCATGGCTTAGTGTTGGAAATGTTGGTGTACAAAGTGTGAACTGGCCCAGGTCAATAGGCAAATGCAACATTGCAAGATAAGAATCTAAGAGGTGCAGGACGAGGTTACCACATTGAATCTCCAATGGAACCACTAGCATGAGATGTGGGAGGAGAATATTCAAGTAGATGCATGGGAAATTACTCAACATGCGGTGCATATGGCAGTCCAAATTCAAATTTTAAAGGAAATTGAGAAAGAGGTTAGAGCATTCGTGTATGCCCAAGACCAAAAAATTCAAGCATTGGATTTGAACTTGGGGACGGTTGTTGCTTTGGTTGATAGATTGGACAGTTTTATTCACTTCCCTCTAGAGGTTTTTTAGTCCCATATTCAAGTTGTTGGCATGGATACATATTTAACTCTACATGACACCCCCGAAATTAAGGAAGATAGGGACTAGTTGGCACATGCAGATGTTATGCATCCAACATTACACTCCTACATGGTAAAACAAGAAGAAACTTATGTTGAAGAGTTCAATGTGACATGAAACTTCCTATATGTATTTGCATTCTAGTTTTTTTCTCTACATTCAATGTATTATAGGTTTTTATTAATTTTGGAATTATTTGTTAGGCAATATACCTGTAATTTTAATACCTATAAAATTTGGATATATAAGTATTAAGCATTTTATAGAAGCTAAGGGACAGGCAGAGTGTGGCTAGGGTTTACCCTAGCCGTCGCTTTGCCCCAAATTTTGTCGATCTTTGCTTATGAACTCGGTGTCGCTGTGCATGGAAGTGGGGGCAGTCTAGCTCAAGCGTTGTGTGTGGTTCGGGGGAAGATTTTCAACTCTCGCAATCGTTTGGTCAATAAATCTAAAGATATTCCATCTTTGGAGCTCCTTTCATGGGTTTTGGGACGGCTAGGGTTTTCCTAATCGTCTCCATTGCCAATTTCGCCTGGTTACTCTTACGGCCAACGTTTTTACCTTTGCTTCTTCGCGGTCTTGGCTAACAATTGCTTGCTTTTGTTGGTGGCTTTGCCCCTGTGGGAGGATATGGTTACCTCTTCCGCTGGTGCCCAGTTTCTTGGCCTTGTTTGCGTCGGATCTGGTCTGGTGGAGCTGTTTCAGCTTCGATTCTTCATTGATGGCTATCGCTGAGGGGGGCAGTTCTGATCCATTTTTTGGTTTTCCTTGGTGGCTCTCTCGCTCGATGGTTTGTTGTGTTGGGTCTTTGGACTTGGATCTGGTACGGTTGCTCGACATTCTGCCTCTTTGTGAAGGATGGGTCAGAGCTTTGAGGTCCACTCTTGGGTGTGCAATGTTCCCACACTTTGAGGTCCTTTCGTGGGCATGCAACTTCTGATTTATTGTCCTATAGATGCAGGGTTTTCCCAGTCCTTTTTTACAAGTTTGTATCTCAGTTTGGGGGCTTAGATTCGGGCCCTCTCAGGTTTCTTTTATTTCTGTTCTTTTTACCCATGGTTGGGGTTGTGCTTCAGGCACTTGTTAAATGTAATATGATCTCTTTGTGTTTCCCTTTTTAGTTATTATATACTTGGCTATTTCCTTATAGCCAGTATATACCTGCGGATGTAATTTTGTACCTACTTAATGAAATTATGAATTTTTTCTATGGAAAAAAAAATTAAGCATTTTATAACTCAAACTTAATAGTTTTGAACTCAAATCATAACCTTATATTGCTATATTTATATTACAATGTAATTCGTTTTATATAATAATAATACTAATAATTAATTATATCATCTTAACCTTAGGTAGAACTATATTTAACCATGATATGGTAGATATAGGCAAATATTGAACCAATGAATGATGAGGATGTAACAAAGTTATATGCCATTGTCATCACACATATGAAGTTCAATGTCTCATACTTACAATATAATTATTTAAATTATTATTATTGTTGTTGTTGTTGTTATGTGTGCAAGAAGTGTAATAATACCAATATAGGTTCATTTTATCGGGGGTATTTATTAAATTTTGTAATTTGCAAAGTGTAAACTTTAATATTATTAAATAATAATTTAAGATGATAAATTTTGTTTTGTTTTTTGTCGTATAATAAATTTAAAATTAAATTAATTTATGTCGACTTATATATAATTGTTGGTTAAATATTGTGATGATGTTTATTGTCACTTAAGATCAATAATGTTTATTATACTTAAAAAAATTATTAAATTATAAAACTGAAAAAAAATTATGTATAATATTATTAAGACTAAAGATGTTTGAAAAAAGTTGCTTCTTTTTTATTATATATTTTACAAATTTATTTGTCAAAGTGTTTTTGAGTTAGCTCGATAACCTATTTCATGATATTTTAAGTTCTAATAATTTAAAAAAAATAAAACAATAATAAAAATGTTCTTTCTAAAATTATATATTGATGATGATAATTACCATCCACTCAAACCAACTTTAGTGTATTGGACTTATAAAATTAAAGTAATTAATTTTTATTTATCATGTTGTTTCTAGAATCAAATATTTTGGAAATGCAATTTTCTAGTTTATTTTGGTTATTATTGGTTAACAAGCTATGGAGCTTGATTTATTACAAATGTTTTGATTTGTAGGTTAGATAATCTAATAGAAAGTGCTCTTCATCCTCTATCTTTTCTTGTCTCACAAATTTTACAAATTCTTTCATGCCAAGATGTTTTATGTTTTGTCCAATACCTTTTTTCACTATGGAGCTCATGGGAATTTGTTCTTATCTTGGCAATTTTTTTTTTAGCTCAATAGAAATATAGTTTTGATTTTCAAACTTTGGGTTAATGATTGCTAGTCTTCAACAATTGTTAAGATCCTTCCCTGATCCCCTTACTTAGATACTTTATTATTGTATGAAGTCACCTTCCTTGAATAAGGCCCATTAAATAGTTATTTAATAGTCACTCATTGTAAAAAATATCATTTTTATTAATAGAGGTCAAATTAGATACTCGATCCTCATTATAAGGGGCCTATAGGTAGTTAAGATTTGCTATGGATAGCTATATATTGAGTAGAATGTTATGTAATGTTTTTTCAAGAATTGTTATTATATTTAGAGCATTGCTCTTGGAGGTTTCCCCCTCGAAGAGGCAAATGAACATAGCTCTCTATTTTTTATTATTATCAAAGAGATCTTTCTTAAGGTTTATCTCCCTTTTCTCTTGTGTTCTTGGGTTTTGCACTACACTTTATTTGATTGATCTAAATTTTTGGGGTTAAGTACACTACACCTACCCTATTGACCGCCATGGTACTGCGCGAATGCCATGTTAGTGCCCATTACTCACACATGTGGGGCCAATCACATGTGGGGTTTCTTTCTTTTGGTATTGTTATTGTTCCATAGTTGAGCAAAGCATCTAGGAGTGTGATATTGAATCACAACAAAGGAGGTAGAATATTTTACATCAACCATTCATGCCATAGTGTCCATGAAAATTCCATAGTGAGTGCTCTTTACTTTGTACTTGCATTTCATAACTGAGGAAAAGAGAGAAAATCATAGGCCCCACCTTCTAGCTAGGTTTTCTTCCATATTGGGTTTTGCAAGTCACATCTTGTGTTCATTTGTGTGAATGGTGTGTTCGTTTGCTTGTTTATTTCCTTTCAGTTTCAGTTATTTCCTATTTTTTAGCACTACACTAGTAATAATAAATTTGAAAACGAAGGTAATAAACTGCATCACAAAATATTTCATAATATTGTAAGATCTATAGTGACGAACTATTCTAATGGAATATCCATGACAATTTATAAATCACTTAGTCTCCCTATCACTCCACATTTTTGCTTTAAACTCAGTTATGCTAGTGCTTTTAAATTTATGTATATCATGGATTGTGTCCTTCTCCACTCTCCCCAAATGGTTTAACCAAGAAATTGCATCTCTAATCCAACATATTTTGAACCTTGAGTGAGTTTCACTAATGTTTGGAGCAATGAGAAGAAGCCTCTCATTTTCATGTTATTTAACTTATTCTTGTACATTGAGTATGTGATCATAGCCTTACTCTCAACAAGTGGAAGCCCAACTTCTAAAAGGAGGATTGAGTGAGGTTTATTGCACTTTATTTTAAGGTTATTTATTATAAAACGATTATGGATTTTCATGGCCTTCCTCCAAGTTTCCTTGGAAATGTTATAACCACAAACCTCACAACGATATAAAATCACTAGGGTAACAAGGGAATTGAAGATGAGTTTTTCTTTTCTCAAAACCAAAATTATGTAGCATTGCAATTTTTCTCAAGGCTAAAATAAGCTATCAAGCCTCCATTAATTATTTTTTCAACACTACAGTTCTAATTTAGCTCGTTCGAGGTACTTATAAAAATGGACTTCTTCCAAGTTGTTATTATTGTAAAGGGTGAGTCACTAAGTGGATAAATTCAACTTTTCTAGTGAGTTCATTTTTTATAACGCAACAAGGTAAAGTTCTCCCTTGATCCACTCATTTTTTTTTTTAAATTCCAATGATTTGGATCTTCTTAAAATGGGCTAAAACCCCTAAGGGAAAAGCTCCACGATCAAAGTTCTCATCAATTTGTTGGAACTATAACTTCCAACAAAATTCCTATCATGTTTAAGAAAAAAATTCGACAAAAACAGGATTGAGTTTGTCCACTTTTTTACTTACTTCTTATCATAAACAAAATCAAGGTATGCACTTTGTTTTGATTTAATAATCATTACTTTTGTTTTATCTATATTTACATATATCACAAGATTAATATACAATTTTTTGGAAATTTTAAATTATTTATTCAAATAAAAAAAACTCTTGCTTAATAGCATTTGCATATAGAAAAAGGATAATGATTAATCTCATCAACTTTCCATCCCGCAAAACCTTCTTGCTTTAAACAAAATTCCAAAAAAATGTGACTAATAAAAAACAATCTTTCCTTTAATTGTCCCTAGTTATGTATAAACTTATACATATACAACGTAGTCTAAACATTCCATGTTTTTATCTTTTTTTCAACAAGTTTTATTCAAAATTCTATCATAAATTTAGAAAAATATCTAGAATTACATATTTCAATGATCGAAATTACATATTTTCAGTGTCCTAAATTTTTTAATCCTGAATCAATTTATACATTCAAAAATACAATTTAAATAATATAAAGTTGTGATTTCCAATATTACATCGCCCAATTACAATAATAATTAAAAAAAAAAAATCAAACACATAAAACCGTTTAAACCTATACAACACTACACTACACTACACTACCGCTCATACCTCACTAAATCTCCCCGGAGTCGATAAATATAAATATTAAGCCTATACACGTACAACATACACTACACTACCGCTCATACCTCACTAAATCTCACCGGAGTCGATAAATATAAATATTGCTCTTAAAAGAAAGTAAATTTTGATCATTATTATCTCTCATCGTGTGGTTGTATTGTTTCGAAATTATGTCATACTCGAAATAATCATTGATCATTGTTCGATATGAGTGCTCATGGAAATTATGAGTATTTATTTCAGTCCATGAATGCATAAAATTTACATCAATTTCTTTCGATTATTAGTATTTAGTTAATTGAATGAGTACATAAAATTAATTAATTTCTCTTACTGCCACATGCTCTGGACCACATATTCTCTTTGTCACGGGCTATGTTTTAATTTACATCAATTTCTTTCGATTATTAGTATTTAGTTAATTGAATGAGTACATAAAATTAATTAATTTCTCTTACTGTCACATGCTCTGGACCACAGATTCTCCTTGTCACGGGCTATGTTTTAAATGACATTTTTGAACTTTACGTGGGCGACATGGTCCATCAATTCTTATAGATGGGCTATATTTTGATTGACGTTTTCAACTTTACCCGAGCGACATTTTACAAGATTGTAAACAACGATATATGGAGAAAATTATATAATTACTAATTATATATTTCATTAGTGTATTTTAATTTTTTAATTATACAATTAGTTAATCATAATCATATATTTGGTAATTTTAATGTTTTAATTATATAATAATATTAGAAGTATTAATACTAAATTGTATTAATGAGATGATTGGTACCTTAAAAAAATCAAAAAGTTAATTTTTTTTATCATATTTAAAAAGTTAAAAAATAAAATGTTTATTTTAAAATTTGATTTTTATATTTAAAAAGATTATAATGAATTTCTCTTAAATTTTAAAGAGTTAAGAGTTTATGATGGTTGGTATTATTATAAATATTTTGAAATTGAATTTTGATGTGATTTATGGAGGACATTTTAAAAATAAGTGTTTTTCATTCTCCACCTACTTAATGTCGTAAAGATAACAAATTCTTCTATCCCAAGGTGTATTAGGAATTATACAATTTCACTATGGAGTTCATGAGAGTTCAGTCTTTTTTTAGTAATATTGGTTTTATTCTTTAAACTTGGCAAAACATAGAGATACTTTTGATCTTCCAAATTCGTGTTAATAACTTTGTTACACTATCTTACTTTTTTCTTCTCCTCGATTTATTTATTACATCACAATTTCTCCTTCAATTTAGATGCGATAGAATTTTTAATGGTATCAATATTCTACATAATGGCCTCCTCTTATATACCAAACCATTGATTTAGCCAAGACTTACCATCTGTATTTCATCCCCTCTTTAGCCATTCAAGCAATATTAAGAAGCCTCTTGTCTTCCATGTTACTTGGCTTATGCCCTTACACTAGGTACTCAGTCATAGCCATACTCTCAATGGGGAAAGATTGGCTTTTATGAGGAGGATAAGATAGGGTATATTGCTTTTAATCTTAGGATTATAAAGTATAAAACGCTTTTGGATTTGTTTAATCTTCCTCCACTTTTCTCTAGAGATGTTGCAACCCCAAAGTTTACATCCATATAAAAATTAAAAATCTATTGAGCATTTGTTATTATTCTTTTATATTGATTTTACTTTTAAATTCTTTAACCTCCCCCCTTTGTTGGACACACCGACCACGCTTAGAGGAGGTAGGGGGGGGGGTGTGTGAATGAGTGTGAAGCTCTTTTCCCCAAAACTTCCTTCTTACACAAAACTCATTAGTTAGCAATCACCATTTACTCATTACTTAGTGCTGCCATTTATAACCAGTTAGATGTGAACATATACTAGCAACATATATCAACGATATATCATCAACAAATCATCACCACAAGGAACACAAAGAACACAAGATGTATGTACAATTTTATTTTTATTACGGACTTCAATCCTTGGGGTTTTTCAGCAACAACTAAATAGAGTACAACTCTACAAGAGCACTAGCTCTATATGCAAGACTCAACTTACACCCTCATCACCAACTGAGATGAGGCAACAATCCTCAACATATATCAATCTGTCACAGGTACGCGACCTGTCAGTAGTGTAGCACGCGTATGTACGCGCCCTACCAATAATACAACCCGCGTATGTACACAACCAGTCTATACTGCAACATGCGTATACTTTTGAGCAACTAGGGTTTTTCTTTGCTTCACATGCTCAGATCCTCTGCAACCTGCAATCACATTCTCTTCTGTCTTTCACTGTCCAAACTGACCACCAGCCAGTCACAACACATCCAAGCTCTCCAATAGATT
The DNA here is from genome assembly GCA_010110895.2 of Picea sitchensis. NCBI lineage: Eukaryota > Viridiplantae > Streptophyta > Pinopsida > Pinales > Pinaceae > Picea > Picea sitchensis. The sequence goes on from SNQJ01S0051105.1 coordinate 70,393, forward strand.
ATTCATGCTTCTCAACCATACAATATGAATGCTACTCAATCATGCATAAGCAACCAATATATTATAGCAATCATATCAGCACTGAATCATAAGAGTGCTGCTCACTTCATCAACCAACTCAACCACATCATAATAGTCACACCAAGAATGTGTAACACATCCACTATCATAATTTAAAATTTTTGGGTTAATTTCCCACAATTGAGAAGTTCCCACAAACCTGCCTTTACGACCGGG
>SNQJ01S0051106.1:6566-22642 GCA_010110895.2 Picea sitchensis
TGAGTCTGCATCCCTTTGTCCTTTAAGTCTGAACACAGTGTTCATCCCCCAAGCTCTTCCCTTATTAATGGAGACCCTCTTTGTCTCCCTTATATGAGCTTTCCTTTGGTGGAGGATTGAAGTGGTGGAGGCCTAGTTGGAAGGAACTCGGTTTCTCGGTTCCGAACCGTGCCAACACGGAAGTCTATAATATTTTCACTTATGTTGATCATTTATTAATAGAAATACTCCTTTCCCGTCCAATTGATATCTTGCAAATATATGTATTATTATCCATGGGCATATTTGTTATTTATATTGATTGATTATGTTATTTAATGTGCTAACCTTTTATATTTCCTCCATATGCTTGTTTTTCTTGTTTATTGAGAACTTGTTGTAGGTATATAGAATTGTGTCGAAGTTCTCAACTATGGACATCATCGAACATATGGACGAGGTAGGCCTCTTTCTTATCTTGCTTGCACATTGGTTTATATAGCATGTTGTTGGGATAGAGTTGATTTCTGTAGTCATTTTCGTCTGTTTTGGTTCACCCTAGCCATAGAGAGATTTTCCTCGTAGCAAAATTGGCGACAATACTAGGGATTGAATCTTCTTTCTTAGGGTTTGAAGTACTTTTCTCCTTAGATTTCTCTCATTTATATTGTGGTTCTTGTTGTATCATTTCTTGACAGCTCCTGTTTGCTCTGGGTCTGAGTTTTCAGCCTTTCTCCCTTGCCTGGCCTTGTTTCAAAGCATATACGCACCTTTTGCCTTGACAGTCGTGTATACACGCAAGTTGTCTCACTGCAAGCTATGTATATACGCTTTGTTTGCCCAAATAGTTGCATACACCTTTTCTCCTTGCATGTTTTCTTGGTCTGGTGTTTGTTGTGTGGGATTTGATGCTTGATGAGCCTTCTTAGGTCTCTGAAGTGCCTGTTGAGTGCATGTGGGATGAAAGGAAACCCTCTTTTGGTTGAATTTATGGGCGAATTCTTTCTCTTCATATTTTCATTTTTATTGTCCTTGTACATTGGGATGGGTGTTTCATTTCTTGATATCCTGCTTGAGTTATCTCTTTTTTATACACAGTAGGGCTATATACCAAGTTACTTTTCAGTCCATGCATTTTTTAGTTTCAATATATTGAAAATACAAAAAAAAAATAGGCATTTTGGATTGCTTGGCATTTTTTTGTCTTTTGATATTTTATCATTAGCTTAGTGCATACAATGAAAGATTGCATTTTACTTCTGAATTACAGAGTTGAATTTGAAAATTGCATCATTTTTAGAAGCATATCATTCATTAAAAGTTAAAGTTAGGACTTCACATTATTTTCATATTTACTTTTCTTGTAGAGTCATAACACCATGATTTTCACTACCATACCTTCTTGAGTAATCACGGCCATTAAAATCAACGCTATAATTTAAAATTTATTAGTAACGATTTTATTTTCTAGGGTGCACAAACTAGCGTAGGATTTAGTGCCTTCGAATAGAATTTTGTGAGTAAACTTCTCCAAGGAAATTAAATCAACATATATGTCTAAGTCAGGGAGTGGAGAAATCCATTATATAATTGGTAAGATTAGGAGGATCCGCTCACACTGGAGTTAATCACAAGGTTGCGCAAAGTTAGTTGAAGGGATATCCCTCTGATACCTTCCTAGCGTAAGAGATATTTCTAGGGATCTATTCATATCTGGGGATCTTGTTAGTGCCTTTACCTCCGTGAGAGGCGGTTCTTTCAAAGTTTCGAGCTTTTCTACCCTGCCCATATAGTGGAACTGACTTTTGATTGCTCACATGTGCATCGATTATATAGTGGTTTATTAGTTTCTTGACTTAGGTGTCTCATAGTTTACTTACATGGGTTATTCTGCAGGTACCCTGGGTCAGATAAGGGTTGGACAACACACAGCCTTTATGGAGGATTACCTCTCAGGGGGGATCTGACCGACTGGTTGTTAAGCCCACGAGGGCCCTTATAACTGATTTTTTTACCTCCGATATTTAGCAGGGAGTCTCAGGCCCCTCTTGGGTGAGACATACCTTCTTTTGGGAGGGAGGCCACTCAACCACTTTACCCCATTTGCATGCATATTGGTCGTTTGACTTTTGGTGTTTTCTTTGCTTACTAGTTGGCCTTAGGATACATTTTTTATCTTTAGAGTCTTAATTCATCATGGAGTCGGACCTTGTTACAGTTACCACCGGATTTCATGTCATTGCCTTCTAAAAGGAGTAGAGTCATTATACATGGTACACACACGTCCACCGTTCAGACTTGTGATTATACAAGAATGAGTACTGAACCTGGTCTTCAGAATACTAGGAGCCCTTCGACTCCCATACCCACTATAGTTAATGGCACCCCTTCGACTCCTGCAAACTCTATGGTCATAGTGCTAGAGGTACCTATCATTACTATGGTCTGTCCTATAGTTAATGCTCAAGCTACCACCTCGAACCTCTTTGGGTCTCTTGGCCACTTATCGAGCTACAATATTCATTCCATCCCTATGGCTTCTAGTACATTTTCTTATGGTATGCCTAACTTCACTTCGCAGTTTTTGAACTCCATCCCAGTTGTTGGCCCTAATGCTAGCATTGGGCTTGGGGTAAGTACACCTTCCTACACTCCTTTTTCATTTGGTGGATCTCAAATCCCTCAAATGACTCCTAATATGGGAGGTATCCCTGCTTTTAACCCTAGGTCCAATCCTCCTACTTCTAGGTTGAACAATCAACCTTGTAGACAAGCTTCATCTCAAGTTCCATCCTACAACCCCACCTCCTCAGCGCAAATTCCAACCAATACATTTGGTATGACGAATATGCCTCTATCCTCTGGTTTCTAACTCGGAGGAGGTCAGTTTCACACTTTGGGCAACCCCCAACCTGGATCTAATCCGGTTGAGGGCAATTTCTATAACCCTCAACAGAACATTCTAGCTGGAATGATGCCCAAACAATCATATATGAATCAGCCCGGAGGAGGGCCTTATAATTCCAGATAGGGCCATGGTGTTTACCAGAACCCTGGATGGCCTACAAATCCGCAAGCACAATCTTTACCGAGAAGTTGGGGTCAGATGTCGCAACCCCGTCTCTCTTTTATGGCCACTCTTAATATGTTGTATTTGGCTAAGTTAATGAATGACCCTATGAGTCATGATCTTGCATGGCCCCTGATCCCCACCAAACCTCCTTCAAACATCTTAAAGTTAGAGGGTAAGAATGGAGAGGATCTTGGTGACCACGTCACTACCTTTCACTTTTGATGCTCATCAAACTCTCTTAATGATGATTCTATTCATTTGAGATTATTTCAATGAAACCTTATCAGAGTTGTTGTGAAATGGTATATTGAGCTACCCAAGGGGGAATATGGAACATTTAGTCAGCTGGTAATGGTATTTCTTAACCAATTCCAGTTGCCCATTTGTTATGATGTTGGATTAGAACTGTTGTCTACTTTACACCGGGACACTGCCACTCATATCTCGGACCATATCTAGGAGTGGCGTAGATGGAAGAGGTTGATTAAGACCCCTATACCCCCGGTCTTTCTTTTAGAATGGTTTCTTAAGTCTTTTCACCCTCCTAACTCGAAGGATGTTGCCACTTCCGGGGTTACCACTAAAGTAGAAGAAATATTTAGAGCCCAACAATTAGATTTGATATATGCTCAATTTGGGATGTTATACCACCTTCTTCCTGACACACCACGGTCTACTTACGACCCTAGGAAAAATCTCGGACCTCATGCCAATGGAATTGTAGTTTTCGCCAATGTAAATTTTGCAGACTCGGTGACAAACCAGTTGAAAGAGTTGACTTTAAGCCAGTCTGCAGGAGGGCCAACTTCATCTGAGTCTTCCAACCCCACTCAGTCGACGGATGTACATTGTGCAATTGTCGACCAAACCAAATGGTAACCAGCAGCCAGGAGGAAATAAGAAGAAAGGACGTAACAACCATAAGGGTGGGGAAAATGGTAATAAACCTAAGAACAGAAATAATAATGAGAAGATGGGTAGTAATTATGGAGAGGGAAAATGATAAAAACGTAAGGTGAATTTTCCCTGTAAGATTTGCACAGATGATCACCTTACCCATTTGTGCCCCAAACATGCAAAAGTTGTGATTCTATTAGCTCAATCACCCATCATGTTGACGAATCCATTCCCACATAATCAACACTTAGCCTCGAGCTCCTCAAACGACGAAAATGCAGCTGGTGGAGGTCAAAACCAGCAGTCGAAAGATGGCCATCGTTTATGTATCAATATGGTCGATGTGAAAATAGATGTAGCCACTCGATCTCAAGACTATAGTTCTAAACAAACTAATCCTGGTCTAGACTCTCCTCCTCCTCCTCTGGAGACGAATTTACCTATTGAGAAACCGGAGCCACTGCCTCGTATTATGAAAGGAGTACTTAAGCGCTCTACCCATAATCCAAATGCTAGAGCCGCCCAGAACTACTCTATTGTTGAGGACCTTGGTTAAACCCCTTGTGCGATGTTGACTTTGGAGGTACTCCAGACATGTCCTTCATAGAGAAATGCCTTACTCTCTTCTTTAGGAGCTCTAGAACCCAGTGGCTCAAAGGTTACCAATTTTTACGTCACAGATGTGAAGCCTCGCTTGCCTTACCATGTGGCTTTCCAAATCCATGTGGAGTATTCAAAGTATACAATCAAACGTACGGTTATTGATGAAGTCACTGATACATGTGTGATGTCCCTCATTTGTTGGAAAGATCTCAGTTCTTCAACCCTTTCCAAGTCATCGAACATGTTGACTGCTTTTGACGGTCGTTCCTTCCACCCTCATGGTATTCTCCCTACCTTTCTAGTCCATTTAGGTGGGAAGACAGTAGAGGTGGAAGTAGAGGTAGTTGATGTGCCTCTTGATTATAACCTGTTACTAGGTCGCAATTGGAATTATGCTATGATCATTGTCGTGTCGTCCATATTTCGTACTCTTTGTTTTTCTCATGAAGGGAAGATTGTGACAAACGATCAATTATCCTTTGAGTGCTCTAGTCCTAATGCATCTCTTGGACCGTCGATCCCTATGACAATTCTTATCTGAAAACTGAGAATATCGGTGTCGGAATGTATTCTTTCCTTATGGGTACTTTCGACTTCTCGGCATCGAACCATCACGTTTATGCCATGTCTAGTAGGCCTGTCTCGACTGGGAGGTCCATTCCTTTCTGCACATCTGTTGGAGCAATATTTGCCTCACCCTATGCAATCTTGTAGAGAGGGCCTTATTTGATTTCCATGTGCAAACTTGTCTTCCCTATTACTAAAGTCCAGAGACTAAAATATAATTTTTTTCCACTTGTACGCATCTTGCACCCTATATAGAAAGCATATAAGTAGGTTGCTCCACTATAGCCCGCATACATCAGGATTAGTGCCATAAAATCAAAATTAAATGTTGGGTTTCCATGTCACGAAAGGAGATATATGATCCTTGGCCTTCCATATACTAGAAACGTTCCAACTCGGCCCTTCATTTTCATTTTTAAGTCTATAAAGAATTCAATTCCGAGCTATGGAAAAAAGGAGAAAGAATTCAACTTTGAGAGAAAAGTTACTCTTGAGAAATGATTTACTTCATATTGAGTCTGCGTCCCTTTGTCCTTTAAGTATAAACACAATGTTCATCCCCCAAGCTCTTCCCTTATTGATGGAGACCCTCTTTGTCTCCCTTATATGAGCTTGCCTTTGGTGAAGGATTGAAGTGGTGGAGGCCCAGTTGGAAGGAACTTGGTTTCTCGGTTCTGAACCATACCGACACGGAAGTCTGTAATATTTTCACTTATGTTGATCGTTTATTAATAGAAATACTCCTTTCCTGTCCAATTGATATCTTTCAAATATATGTAGTATTATCCATGGGCGTATTTGTTATGTATATTGATGGATTATGCTATCTAATGTGCTAACCTTTTATATTTCCAGCATATGCTTGTTTTTCTTATTTATTGAGAACTTGTTGTAGGTATATAGCTTTGGGTCGAAGTGCTCAATGGTGGACATCATCGAACATCTGGACAAGGTAGGTCTCTTTCTTATCTTGCTTGCACATTGGTTTATATAGCATGTTGTTGGGATAGAGTTGATTTCTGCAGTCATTTCCATCTATTGTGGTTCACCCTAGCCATAGAGAGATTTTCCTCGTAACACTCCAACCCCCTACAACCCCCCGAAAATGGGGGGATTTCACCTCCCCCCCACTACGGAAAGTGAAACTAATTGCATGTGGGGTAGGTAATGCAAAGAATATAACACATATCCAACACTAGGGGTTTATGTTAACTACCCTTTATTAGTATGCTATTTCCACTTAATTATCTAGTGGGCCTATTTATTACCCATAAAATACTAAGTGGGCCTATTCCATTATTATGGCCACATTACATTCAGTATATCCTTGGTTACCTCCTTAGGCACCCCATATTGTCCTCCCTAGGTACATTACATTCAATGGGTTTCCTACCTTTCCATAAGAAACTAAAACATTTTTTCTTTATTTTATTTAGCATTCGTTTTGGGGTATGGTAAATTGACATCCAATAAACATGGATAATTTCAAACATTGTGTTGATTAAACCAAGTCTTCCCCCCTCTAGAGAGCCACCTGTGGCACCAATTAGCTATTATTTCCTTAATCATTTTATATATCCACAACCAATCATTAAAACAATAATTATTGGTTTTAGGAAAAAACCTAGGCATTTAACATGTTTTTCCAAAGGACACCACTTCATATGTAAAGGATGAACAATTTGTCTTTCCACTTCTTCTTCTAGGTAGCAAAACTACATGGTGGACTTTTTTCATATTAATCTCCACTTTTGTGGCACCACTAAAGGTCTCAAGAATTGTCTTTAAGTTGGCCAACTTTCTCATGGAACCAAAACAAAATAGCAAGATATCATATATGAAAAGTGAATGAAATATAGTTAGAATATTTTCAAATAACTTAAGACCCCTAAAATGTCCTTTCCTCTTAGTCACAGAGATCATTTTTCTTAGTTTCTTAGCCACTGGTAAGAAAAGGAAAGCTAAAAAAGGGAATCCTTTCCTAAGCCACATGAAGCATGGAAAAAATCCAATGGGGAACCATTTATTAAAACAACAAAAAATGTATATGAAATGCAACCCATGATCCAGTTTATAGTTTGTAAATTCATACCAATTTGCAAGAGTAGCAGGCTCAGGTAAAACCAATTCACCTAATCATATAATTTTGAGATTTCAAGTTTCATTGTAATAGCCATAGACTTAGCACATTTTATAGAGTGGATTCCCTCTTGGGTTGTACCCACCACATCATGAATTTAGCTATTTAATAGGAAGCCATATTTCTCTTCAAAAATAACCTTTGAGATAATTATTTTGATATTTCTTGCAATAACTTTGGAAATATTCTTATAAATTTTATTTCATAGAGATATTGGCTTGAATTCTTCAAAAGATGAAGCCTCATTCTTCTTTGTACTTAATAAAATAAAAGTGGAATTTATTTCACTCAATACTTTTCTGAAGGATTTGGACTCTTCAATGACTCTTATTAACTCATCCTCCAACTTCTCATGGAATCCAAGGTAAAACTATATTGACCATCCATTAGGCCTAGGACATTTTGACTTTTGGAAGGAGGATATAACTGGTTTCAATTCTTCCTTGGAAACTTATGCCTCCATATCAACATAAATATATTCATCTATCATCCTTGGAAAGAGTTTGAACACCTTGATCAAATCCCCTATGTTTGATCCTACTAGTTCTTTGAACAACTCTTGAAAATGGTGTTCTCCGTCCACAACTAGCTCCTTAAAGGTCACATGTCCATAAACTTAGGTCCATAAACTTATGGACCTGGGAATTTTCAAAGTGGCCATCAAGGGAGCATGAACGTTTCCAAAGAAAGGAAAAGCACAAGAATCCCTTTGGGAAGGAGTCCCTTGGTTGGTATCCTCAAGCACTCTATCCATGATGTTCTTATGCATTTGTTCATCCCTTATGGGATTGTCCACATATGAAAAAGTCTCACACGCTACCTCTTGAAAACCAGTAGTATGAAAACCCACAACTTTTAGGGGGAGGCTCCACACTTTCAAGAGAAAGACTAGGGTCCTTCTCAATTGATGGAGCAATTATTTGACTTCCTTGAATCAATGATCCAAAAGTATCGGTACATACACAACCTAAGGCCAACTACACAAAGAAACACTCCACTAAAAATTCCTAAGAGAAACATCACAAACAAACAACTTCTCCAAAACACCTGCCTAGGTGGATTAGGTTATGAGTCCAAAGTAATAAAAATGTGTAAAATGAACCTTCCAGAAACCATCATGGGTTGATCAAGTCCTGAGGTCGATGAAAAAAGGAGTGAGAATAAGTCACCCTGACATCCACGTAAAATCTCTTCCCAATTCAAGTAACCCTTGCTTCGTGGGGCACCTTCTAGGGGTGCTAAAAGTGCGATACAACATCTAGCTCAAGTACCACAAGAATCCCCCCGCAGTCACCTCTGTGATACCTACGAATAGAAACTAGACTTACTAAATCGCAATCAACATCATGGGGGTACATTTGATAGTTGGAATCGTATGTATAGGAAATCTTGTTAATCCTAAATCTTAAAAAGCACATGAAGTGCAAAGGCCCAGGTGATACTCAAGGAAACCCCATGCATGCAATAGTCTACAGATGCTTGGAGAATTATTGGAGGGGTAATATCCACCACTCACCCTCACACAAACTCATGCTTATCTCATGTGTTAGAGGAGTTTCACAACTATACCTATATGACAATTGGATTTTCAACATTCCCTAAATCATACTCATATGCTCAAATATACGACCTTGGATAGTTTACTCTTCAACCTGTTCCAAGGTCCTAGCCTAGACTAATTGAAGAACCTTATAAACAAAACGTCTGGTAAATTTGATTTTAGCATTTATTTTTAGTGGTTTTTCTTACTCAAAGGGTACAAAAGTACAACTGATGTTGTTTAAGACTCTTTCAAAATGAAACTAATAAGAAAACTAGAAAATAAAACTTCACACTAATTTTACAATGAAAAAGAGTTTGAAATAGGAAAAATGCATGAAAAATCTTTCATACCTTGAAATGCAATATTTTCTCTTTTCGATGCAAAATTCACACTACAACCTTTTCCTAAATGCAAGAAAATAAAAATAAGTAAACAAGAATAATGTTCTTTTTTATTTTTTCTTTGAAATGATTTTCAAGATGAGAAGAAAAAGAAATGCCTATATTAAGATCCTTTATTTTTCCAAATGTTAGCCAATTTATATATCTAAATCCTACAACTTTCAATTATCAATTTCGGAGTTCATAAAATTGTGAAATAAAAACATTGTATGTGTAGAATTAGATCATTTGTGGTATTTAAACACTCATTGTGGTAACAAATAAAACTAAGTTTAAGAAAAGGAAAGTATTGCACACACTTTCATAAAGGAAACACTCTTGCATGAAATCAAAAGTTAACTCAACCACTCTAAGTGTTGATCATGTACTTGGGTATGGATCATTCTATTGGGACCCTATTGTCACCAAGTTATCTCTTTGTGTATCTTGGAGTTTCCATCTTTCCATAAATCATCATTCCATTGTTGGCAAGTTAGGATAAAAACTAAATTTCCTTATGGAAAAATAAACACACTACACTTGCATCAATAAAAGACTGACTATGAAATCAAATTGCATGGAAGAAATACCACCATGTTCTCATGGAGTGTTCTTCATCTCCTAAGAACTCATGGTAGCAAACTAAATTATAGCATCATAACATTAAATCAAAAAATGTATATAATAGAACTAGAAAATGGCAATCTATGTGCAAGGAAATATTAAGAAGTTTTATTCACTCCATCATAAGTTGGACATATGCTCCAAGAGTCCTCCCTTTGGATTGGATAAGGCATTGTTATTTATACATTATTTTTCTTAGAAACTAAAATAACAAATAATAAATTTAGATCGACAAATCTCTCACGCGGTTACAACTTTTTGCTAAAGATTATCAAACTAAAGAGATCTCCAAAATCTCTAAGATATTTGATATCAAATCTTATCCAAGACTTCAATATTCTTCTTTATCGAATATGTTTGAATGATAATCCCAAAACTTCATCAAATGTTCAATGGTTGAAGAGGAAATTCAATTTGGAGCTAAGTGGTAAAAATTTGCATTATCGGAAGCTCCAAATGCACATGTAATCATCACCAAACTAACCCAACTTTCAAAGACAAGTGAAAGTATGTTATTTTTCTATCATTTAAGTGTAAATTCACTTAAACCAACGTAGATCCATCTTAAACTTGGATCTATCAAGCACCGAGAGGGATCTAATTTCTAAAGGGGTATTTCTTTTTTTTTCATTTTTTGTTATTTTATTATTGTTGTTGTTTTTTTATAATCAAGTCAACTTTATTTATTATTTCATTTTATTTATTATTATCTTTTTTTACTTAAGACGGCTATATTTATTATTTAATTTTTTTATTATTTTTATTATTGTTGTTGTTTTTTAATTAATCAAACTTTTTTATTATTATTTTTTTAATTAAATCAAGTTTATTTATTATTTCATTTTATTTTTTTATCATTATTTTTTAATTAAGCCGAATTCTTTTTATTATTAGTAGTAGTAGTAGTAGTAGTAGTATCTAACTCTAACCCATCATCACACTAATGCCTCAACATCTCCCCCATACTGGGTTGTAGAGAACCTCACTACTATCACTGCAATTAATTATAAATTCACTTAAAATACTTAAACAAATGCATTGAGAAACATCTTGAACCTAATCCCACATAAAACATTAAAATGAACTTAATACAAAGTTACAAGAAGCGGAAAAGGATTAAAATTCAAAGGAAACATTGTGAAAATAATATAAAATGGATGGTAATTTGGTGACTACATCTCCCTCCAAGTGAACATGTTGCATGTTCTTATGCAACCCTGCATCTCAGTCTTCTAAATTATGTGATCAGGGCTTCTTTTGAAAGATTTTGTAGTAGTGCTAGAAATACTTGAGGTGAAGTTGAGTGTCTTTTGGTTGGTTCTTGTGTGGAAACCACAAGTTTTGTAAGTGTTGGTTCTTATGTGGCAACACCTACCTCTTAGATTTGTTCTCTTTCATGTTGCAACAAAGAATCTCCCCCATTTTATCCAATAACAAAAATATTATAAACTTTGAGATGTAACCCATGTGCATTCATTCTTACTGATAACCCGATAATTTGCATAAGAATTCGTGTAACCCATTTTTAAATAAATCTCATCATGCTTTGAATGTTTTTTCATTCTTCTCTTGACCTCAACCATATAAAAATCATCTTCGAAACATATCAAACCACTACAAAAACCAAAGTAAGTTGCTACAGACCTGCAAAATACTTGGAAATAATGGAGCAGTTTATAGTTACGTAGATGAACTCTACATCTCAGTTAATGTAGATCTTATTTTCCTAGTGTTTGTTGTAACTGCCTAAGTAGAACCAGTTCCTATATAATGATGTAATCAGTCCTCATTCAATAAGATATTGTGAGCGTGGCCTCACCAGTGTTGGTTTCTCCAAATTCTAAGTTGGTATCAGAGTTGCGTTGGAGATCCGAGAGAACCAGCTCTCTAAGGCGAGATCCAAGAGAACGAGCTCTCTGAGGAGAGATCCAGGAGCAAGATCTCGAATTAATTTGAGAAACATCACCAACACCCCCTATGCAGTGTTAGAGGAGTGTAGACTCTCTCACACTTATGAAATTGAAAAATTCGGATCACCAACGCTCTCGTTGTATGAAGCTAAGAGCGCTTTGGCCCTAACGCTCCCCCCTCAACTCTCTCAGAGCATTTCCAGTGCCTCCCCTTCCATTGTCCAAGAGCGCTAGCGCTCCCATTCATTCCTTCAAGGAGTGTCAACCATTAAGGAGCGCTGCCAGTGTTAATGAGCCTGAGATAAAAGAAACCCCACATTCTGCTGGACTGTCGAAGCTTCATTTGAGTTGGGGGTCGAATGAGACAACAATCTTATACAGAAATAAAGATTCATCTATGTATTCTCTTCAGCTTTAGAAGCAACCAACTCCATTATTGAGGTAGGTCTCTTCTAGAGGATTCGCCATCTCTGCAAGTGTCACGCCTCTATGCCTCTTTCTTCATACAATACCCTTCACGAATTACCACAATTGCAACAACAACGCAAACGCAACAACAAGTTCTTCAATTGTTGAATCGGATCCTTGGGCTACCACAATGAATCCATCAAGGTGGACTCGAGCTATCTTGACGGTCTTCTTTGCTCGCAGATGAGACTTCGAGTGGCAGCTCCCCTCGACAAAAAAAACGGCAATAAAAAATCGTCAGCTATGGTATCATGCCTCTTCTAGTGATTAATGTAGATCCAAAGTGGAAGATCTCAAATTAATTGAGTAGGGGCTCTGAGCGCTCCCCATGAAGTTTTAAAGGAGCGTTGATCCCTCTAACACTTACAAAATTAAGAAAAATCAGATCTTGTGCGCTCCCTTTGTACGTGTCTAAGAGCATTAGGGCACCAACACTCATGCTCCCAATCTTGCCCAGCGCTGCAGCACCCCCCCTTCAATAGCACAGGAGTGCTAGCGCTTCCCTTCATGTGTATGAGGAGCGTCGGACATTCTTTTGGTGTGGTGAGTGTGGAAGCGTCCAACAGTTTCTTTGGAAAGCGTGAGTTGTTTTCTAAATCGTGAGTTGAGGACAACGCAAAGATGGCATTGTGTGGTTGAATCGCATGAGGTTGTGAGAGCCCCAATCCATTGTGAGAGCCCCAGAACACAGACAACAACTTCGTTGTGAGGTCGTGTGATCTTGGGAGAAGCATGAAGCTGGAGCGTGAGGATGGGAAGGAGGCCGATCCAATTCATGGTTGTCCATTCAGTGTAGAAGAGGTGTGATACCATAGCTGGCAATTTTTTATTGCCTTTTTTTTTTCGAGGGAAGCTTCCACTCGGAGTCTCATCCGTGAGAAGAGAAGACCGTCAGGATAGCCCAAGTCTTCCTTGATGGATTCGTTGTGGTAGCCCAAGGATCCGATTCGAAAATTTAGGAACTTGTTATTGCGTTTGCGTTGTTGTTGTAATTGTGGTAATTCATGAAGGGTATTGTATGAAGAGAGTTGTTTATTGAATTTGTGGGAAGCATGAGTTAATTTTGCATTGCTAGACCAAGGGTGTTGTATGTTGCTTATCGGATCGGTGGATCCAAAGGCTATACAAGTCTTCAAGTGTGATCCGAAGGCAAAGTGACAGATTGCTCAACAAAGGAGGAAATTGATGAAAGTTGCAAGGATCCATTGTCTGGTTGGACGAGCAGACACTTGCAGAGATGGTGAATCCTCTGGAAGAGACCTACCTCAATGATGCCAACAAGTTAGATGGCTCGAATTTCATTAACTAGAAATTCAAAATGCAGACCCTGATGGAGGGCTATGGTGTCTGGACCATTGTGAAGGGAACTAAAGAAAAACCTGATGAGGTTGTCAGTGCGACAGCAGCACAGATCCAAGATTGGGAGAAGCACAAAAACAAGGCCAAGGTATTGTTGCATATGTCTGTTAAAGATAGCATAATTCCACATATTAGAGAAGATAACACTTCTACTAAAACATGGATAGCACTTAAATCTTTATATGAAACTGGAAACACAAATCGCATTATGTTCCTGAAAACTAAATTGCTAGGCATTAAGATGGATGGAAATGAATATGTTAGTTCATTTTTGGGTCGAATTAAAGAGGTGAAAGACAAGCTAGGAAACATAGGGAAAATAGTTTCCAACACTGATCTTGTCACTATTACCTTAAATGGTTATAAGATTATTAGATGTTCATAACAGGTCTCGCAGCAAGGGAGAAACCTCCTACTTTTGAATAATTGACAGGAATTTTGCTGGAAGAGGAAGAGAGGCGTGGGAATCTGAAGCCTTAGAATACATATTTGGCACTGTGGTCAAATAAGACATCCTCGAGAGGGAGATTAGGAGAAAGAGGCAGAGGAGGTTGTTCATCGCAAAGAAGACAATCCCCAAGGCCGAATCAAGGTATTCTCTCTAACATGAATGAGTCAAAGAGTTGTTTTTATTTTGGTCGACCTGGATATCTCATTAAAGATTGTCATAACAAGAAGAGAGATGAGGCTAGGAATAAACCTAGAAAACATATAGGTCATTATGCAGAAGAATCTTCAAATCATGATCTCAGATTGTTTATTGCTAGTGATGATATTGATGAACCCCTGAATTTTGATTCACGAGATCTTAGACTATTTGTGTCCAATGCCACTTTATCTGCTAAAATAGATGATAGTGATCCCTTGTTTGTTGATTCCGGAGCATCAATACATATGACATGTAATAATTTGTGGTACACTAATTTTAAGGAAACACAGAATGGAACCAACATATATCTTGGATATGACCGTGCTCATCAGATCAAGGGATACTGAGACATTCATGTGACATTGTCGAATGGTATTGTTCGTCACATTCACAATGTGGTGTATGTGCTAGGGATAAAGAAAAAATTGATCTCTGTGTCCACCATTACAGATCAGAACTTGAAGGTTGAATTCTTCAAGAATTATTGCATAGTGAAGGATCTATTGGACCAATTCAAAACTGTTTCAACGGGAGTCAGAGCAGGAGGCCTATACAAACTTGATGTTACCAACAAAGCACATCACGCATTGACTTTTGCAACTATGCCAACAGAGAGTCTTTGGCATCAAAGGTATGGCCACATCAATCATCCTGATTTATTTTTATTACAGAAACATAATATCGTTGAAGGAATTCCCATGTTAAATAATGAGAATATTTCTTGTGAAGGATGTGCATTAGGAAATATGCACAGAGATGAATTCCCCCCTAATATTGATAGGAAAAAGAGAGATGTGTTAGATCTTGTGCATACTGATGTTTGCGGGCCTATGTAGACTAGGTATTTAGGAGGTACATTTTACTTTCTGTTATTTATTGATGATTGCATGAGATACACATGGGTTTATTTCCTTAGAAGAAAAAGGGATGTTTTCGAGTACTTTAAGGAATTCAAAACCATAGTGGAAAAGCAAACAGGAAAATCCATCAAAATCCTTCGTTCAGATCAAGGGGGAGAGTATAAATCAGGGGACCTCATCAAATATTGCAAAGATCATGGAATAGTACAATAGTTTACAGTACCCCACACTCCACAACAGAATGGAGTGGCTAAAAGGAAAAACAGAACTCTGGTAGAGTGTGCACGCAACATGATGAAAGGTAAGAATCTCTCAAATACATTTTGGGTTGAAGCCATAAATACTGCAGTTTATTTAAAGAACAGAAGTCCAATAAGGTGTCTTGATAATATTACTCCTTTTGAAGCCTTGTATGGTTCCAAACCTATAGTTCATAATTTGAAATATTTCGGTGTAAGGATTTTGAAAATATTCCAAAGGAGAATAGGAAGAAATTGGATGCTAAAGCCATTAAATGTATTTTCATAGGGTATTGTTCTGAATTCAAAGCATACAAACTGTTTGATCCTTCTACTCACAAAATATTTGCGAGTAGAGATGTACTTTTCCATGAGTAGGAAACATGAAATCATGACATCAACAATCATGAGGAATGACATAGACTTCTTGATGAAGGATTTAAAGAAGAGTAGCAACAACTACCATAGCAGCAGCCACAACCGCAGCGATAGCAGCAACAACAACAAGAAGAAGGACTCAATGACAATGACATGGACACTTCAAGCAGTCAGAGTTCACCTAGTGGTGAAAATGTTGGAAAATACTGAGAGGGGGGGAGTGAATCAGTATTTGAGCTATCAATCAATTTTTAACTTTTCTTTTACTGAAGAATCTTAGTCTACTTTATAGAGATCAGTTGTTGTATATTCTTATGAAAACGGTAGTGCATCCAGAGATCTTATTATGGATTTCTTCATTCATCAGATGTCTTTTAAACAGTAAATCAACAAAATAAACTAACACA
>SNQJ01S0051106.1:28814-64822 GCA_010110895.2 Picea sitchensis
ATATAATCAATGACATCACAATATAACTCATAATCAAATCCTAATCATATTGTATCATAACCGGATCACTTGCTCGTAAGTGTCCTCAAATAATAAGTCAGTAAAAATGTGCTTAATGGAACTAGATGTTATAGTCACACCTATGGTCATAAGTTGTAAATTGAGAAAAAAATATTGATCTCCAGAAGAAAATCAAAGATTGTATAGGTCAAAGATTGGAAAACTAATATATGTGACAACATCAAGGTCGGACATTATGCAAGTAGTAGCATTGGTTGCATGATTTCAAGCTGCATCAAAAGAAGCCCATGTGAAAGCAGTAAAACGAATATTCAAATATCTAAAGGGCACCTTGGACTTAGTCTTATGGTACTCAAGAGGTGAATATTTTATTCTAACAACATATGTATATTGGGAATACAATTTTGATGATAGAAAAAGTACAAGTGGAGTAGGATTCTTTTTGTGCAACAATCTAGTTTCTTGGTTGAGCAAGAAGCAATCTTCAGTCTCTCTATCTACAGTAGAAGTTGATTATATTGTAGAAACAACATGTTTGACACAAGTTCTTTGGATGAAACAAACATTGTAGGATATCAACATAGAATACGATCAACTAATCTCAATCATATATAACAACACAAATGCAATCAACATTTCAAAAAATCTTGTTATGCACTCAAAGTCGAAACATATTCCCATCAAGTACCACTTCCTAAAAGAACATGTAGCCGAATAAAGTTTCAAGTTGGACTATATTTCTACAAAGGAATAAGTTGCAGACAGTTTTACCAAACCTCTTTCGAAAGAAACATTTTCATATCTCAGAGAGAACCTTGGAGTGATATCACTCTCATTTCGTTAGTAAAGAAGCATGGCTCAGAGGGAGCATTCATTTTCCATTGATGTCAAAGGGGGATAATTATAGATAGGGGGGAGTTGCAGACAAGGGGAGGAGAATTACAGATAGGGAGAGTTGTAAATAAGGGAGAATTCTTTCTATTTCTAGAGGATTACATGTTTTCGAGTACATGATTGCCATCAATGACAAAGGGGGAGATTGTTGAATAAATTATTGTCATTGGTGTCAAAGATAAGTATTCAAATATACATATTCAAAGGAAATGCAAATTTAAGAAATACAAAGGGGAAGTGGATTAGAAATAAAGTTACTTGAAAGTGGATTAAATATGAAGTTACATGAAAGGGCGTTGGCTAAACGTTCTACCTTTTGGGTTTTCTCGCAGGAATTGGTCGGAATCCAGCAATGTAAATTTGGACAAAATATCTATTTTTTGTTGTCTAAATTTCCTTTCTGAATGCATAAATGGATTTAGCATGCTGAAAAACCCCTAGGGCACTCAGATTATACAAACTTAGCCACTCAAATCTACAGATCCAACCATTCATCACCGGATTTGGAAAAATCAAACGAAAAAAATGGTCAGAAAACCCCCAAAAGGTAGAACGTTTAGACTACTCTACATGAAAGTGGATTAAACATGAAGTTATGTGAAAGTGAATTAAAAAGTGAAAATGTAGTCAAATTGCACATGGTATTTTCCCATTGTTTAAAAACCCATGGTGGTATTTTTCCCATGATATGTTGAAAAGTAAATTTTAAAAAAGAGAAATTAATTATTTGTTTAACGAAAGTCATTTCTTTTCAAATGTACATGTTTTTTCATGTAGAGTTACTGGTATAGTATAAAAAGAGAAGAGAATTATGAGTGAAGTGTGTGAGGGTGAAGAGTGGAAATGGAATATTTACATATGAGAATATAAAATGAAAAATATTGAATATTATTTAAAAATGAGAGAGTGACGAAGTATGTGATGATCCAGCCAATAGATATTGCAAAAGAAGAAGGAGCGAGCATCGAGAATATATGACAAAAGTAGAACTAGAAATGAATGCTGAGATTATTTGGTGAAAATAGGAGTGAGCACCGAGCAAATTTGGAGAAAGCAGAAGTAGAAAGTGCAAAGAATATCTAACGAAAGAAAAAGTAATGAGCGCAAAGAAGATTTGGTAAAGGAAAAAGCAACAAGCAGGCCATTGAAGGAAATGCATATGAAGACCTTGTAAAAATGTAAGTAGGTTGGTACCTACAATACAAATAGTAGTGGAGATTGGTGTCTCGAGTAGGTCAGCACCTAGAAACAGTAGTGGGGATTGGTGTCTCTAGTAGGCTGGTTCCTACAAACATTTGTAATAGTAGGTTGGTGCCTACAAATTTATAAAATTATGTGATTTCTTTATTATGGTTTATGAGTGTTTAAAATAAAAAGATAGACTTATACTGATTCACCCCCCCTCTCAATATAAGTGTGTGCTCAAAAAAAACTTATCATCTTATATTTAGGAAAGCATCCAAAATGAACATTTAATGAATGTTTCTTATGTCCTTTTGAAAAAATATAGTAATAGTGAAAAAATACCACCACCACCACCAGATCAAAGATGCCTTCATTGAAAAATCCTTACATCCCTTCCTTTAATACTTCTTATTGGATTTTCACCACTTATTTGAGGAAATCAAACTTAAATGTAGTACACTCTAAAGGGGAAAAAAAGGCAGAATTGAAGCATGGTGAAGGAGTGTGAATATGAAAATTGAAAATTAGACACCTAAGGGAAGGTTATATAAATGGGAAACCAAGGGTAAAGCCTGAACAAACTCCATCAATTAATACCAATCAAATGAGAATGGGAGAAATATTATCTTCAAGGTTGCACTAGTTCCAAGGGTAAAGAAGAAAGATACCTCTTACTTCCCATGTTGATGTTAGTTGTATCATTAGATAGGTACTTCAGCATTGGCATGTGTCTAGCATGTGGAATTCATCGAAATCCTAGTGTGAGTTTACTTTAGTTAAAAAGGAATTAATTAAAGTAAAAAAAATATATTAATGAGTTGAGGAACATGCTAAAAGTACTTAGCATATAGCATGTAATATAAATCTCAAGCGAGTGTGAGAAGTAATTTCAATAATAGATCATTTTGGAGATTATAAATAGATTGTAACTCATGATTATAAAAACAATGCTAAGAGAAGGAGGAAGACACTCAACTCGACTTATGTTGAGGGTGTCGACATAGTCGGGACTTGTGTGAGATACACTCGTGAGATACTTCAAGAGGAAATCACTCTTGATGAGAGAAATCAAGAGAACCTTGGTGAGAGACCAAGGTGAGTATCTTTGGTGAGATGCCATGATCGGGAGACTCTTGGTGAGATGATAAGAGCAAGGGAGACTCTTGGTGAGATGCCAAGAGCAAGGTACCTTTGGTGAGATGTTAAGGTTTGGATCTTTGGTGAGATGTTGAGATCAGGTACCTTGATGAGAGATCAAGGTTGGACCTAGCAAACAAGGACTTTTGCTAGTGTGAGGAGTGTAGAAGTAAAGAAATACTTTTGCTTACACAAGAGTGAGGAGATCTCATTGGTTGGGTGAATAGATTTCATCCAAGTGTTGATGCAAAGAGGGTTGGATCACGAAGGACCATGATTTAAGATCTTGGATATGTTGATAAGGACTTCCATCGAGATATCATATAGGTCAAGGAGAAGAGAAAGCAGAGGCAACTGCAAGTTGATTTTAGAGGATAGAAACCAGAGGAAATAGTAACGTCGTATGGAAGTTTATGTATGGGTTTTATGTACATGTACATGATTCATAGTGGGGAAATTCACGTATGTACGTGGGTCAGTTGAAGGCGAATTTTGTATACCTCGAAAAATATGTTGTTCAGGGGTCGTACTGTAGAGAAGACTTGGTCAGGTTTGTCTATAGTTGTATTTCTCTTAGTGGGCCATTTTCCCTGTTAAAACAACCCTGATTTGACATTAATAAAAGACTCTTAGGACTGGTTTTCCCTCTGGAGTTGTTCCAGGGGTATTTACCTGAAAATATTGGTGTCTTGTGTGTGACATTTTGGTTTCCTAGTATATGCTTCCACTGCATGTTTAGTTGATTACTCAGTTGTGTTTTTAGTAGATAAAGTGATTTTATTTTGAGCTAATTGTCAGGTGTTGGGTAAGGGAATATCAACATGGTATTAGAGGATACCCAGGTTTGTTGGAGATTAATCAACATGCAAGTCACTCTTGAGTGTAATGTATAAGGCAAGCTAGTTGATGGTACTATCAAAAATCATAAAGCCGCATGGTTTCTCTTCTAAGCACAAGAGGACAAACTATTGGTTTCAAATGCAAGTGAATTGAAAATAATTGTAGTATAGAATATTTAAAAAAAAATATAATATGTAGTGCCAAAAATCCAAGTAGGATAGATGGCCAAGTAGGCCAAGAAGGCCAAGAGTCATGTTTATGAAGGCCGAGAGTAGTTTGAAGGATAAGAGTCATTGGTAAAATTTATAAAAGAAACCTTTGCATTCATGCAAAAAGTTCTCTTTTGGCATTTTAAGTTTGTTGTTAGTTTTTACTCTTATACCTCAAGTTGTGAATGGTTATGGACTATTCTCACCATTCATATTTTTCTTGAAGTTTGTAGAGATGGATGTTGTATTATGTAGACTATTCTCATGCTTGCAAAATCTATGATCACTTATCTTATACGGTGCTAACAAGTTGATGTGAAGCATGTATTTTTCAATGATTCGGAGGCTATCCTTGTTTTCTCAAAGCTATTATCCCTGTATTTGTATTTTGTTTTTAGCTTCATGTCAATCAAATCATAAATGCTCCTATCTAGGATTAGACTATTTGTTAGATTAGTTTCATTCTTTAATTGCATTTTTAACTACTTTTCATTTAATTCATAAACTTAATTATCATACTTTGATCATAATGAAAAGGCTTACCATTTTTCAATAGAGAAAGGTATAATTGAACATTTATCTACATCATCAACAACAAAAAAAAAAACATGCAAATTAAACATTTCACTTGGGAAAAATAATTGGTTGTAATAAAATGTGAGGATACTAATCCTATAAAATCTAAATTATAGTATGGAAAGGAATATAAATGAACCTCATTTAAAAAAAAAAGTAACCAGGGAAAGAAGATCAACTAACTTTGAGGATGATTGTGAAGACATTATAAGATATATTACAAAGGAGAAAGATAATTAAAAAGGATCTATGTTGTAAAAAATGATGTTGAATTGTGAAGAATTTGAATAAACAATAAAACTTTACTGATAAATAGATCAAAGATGCAAAAGATGGATGCTGAATTCCAAAGAATTTGGGTAAAGAATAGAACTTCACCAATAGATGGACCAATGATTGGTACATGTTTTTAATTGATTATCGAAGTTGAGAAATATGAAAGATTTGAGATGTTTCATTAGGATGGGAGGTGAAATTCACTGATAAATAGATCAAAGATGCAAAAGATGGATGTTGAATTCCAAAGAATTTGGGTAAAGAATAGAACTTCACCAATAGATGGACCAATGATTGGTACATGTTCTTAATTGATTATCGAAGTTGAGGAATATGAAATATTCGAGATGTTTCATTAGGATGGGAGGTGAAATTCTACAAAGGATAATTAAGAGAACCAACTGTAAAGCAAGAAGAACACACTTAATACAAGTCAATGGACAATTGTGAGGCTAAATTCATTGAACAAGCACAAACCATTCAAAATGACTCTGAACCAGGGAGTTTTAAAGTTTTTAACCATGGGAGGATTGATGAAGTAAAAGGGAGCATTGAACAAAACATCATGCATAATTTTCAAGGGCTTTCAGTGCTCAGTGAAATTTGGTCAAAATTATTTTATCAGTGAGCTTGTATTTATTCTAAAACACAAATAGGAATCTTTTTTGAAGCTTTTAGGGAGAAATTATTTGAGGAGCGTATCTTCTTGGGGATGATATATATCTTTCGTTTCTGGGGTGAAAATCCAGACATAGATCGCTGTTGGATTTCTTATTTTTTTAAGGAAGCTTTCGTAGTTTTGGTTCTGGTTTCATATATTTATATTTAGAGGAAACGAATCTAGCAAGAACAACATTCTTATTCACTTCCAGTACACTGTGTACTCTATATTTTTTTATTTTATACAAAATCTTCGTAATAAAATATTCTCTTAATCCCCTATTTGTTTTACTGTGTTTGAACAATATACTACTCTTGTTGTTGCTAACCCTATTTGTTTTACTGTGTTGGAACAACATACTCCTCTCATTGTTGCTAACGGATTTACAAGTCTAAAGATTTATTCATAAAGACTATGTGTATAACTTAACAAGAGTATATGAAGACAATAAGCAGAACTGAGGAGTTGAGTTAAGTAGATGCGAAGTAGCTACATCATGCAACATGCTTGGAGTAACGCCTAGATTACCTTAATTGCTTAAATGGCTTCATCCACCTAGAGTAATAACTATACGTTGTTTGAAACACATTTCTCCTGCCATGGACCAAGTGTTCTTCCCGGTACCTGGTATCCGAGCTGACAATCTTCAAGACAGCGAGGGGGTGTAGGGAACTCAAACTCAGGTGAGGGTGTGTTTGCTGAAGAGGTGAGGAATACAGAAGATAAGGCGGGGTGAGGATCACTGCAACAAGTCTACTTCCCAATATCTTGCCTTGATCTCATAGTCT
Organism: Picea sitchensis; assembly: GCA_010110895.2. Lineage (NCBI taxonomy): Eukaryota > Viridiplantae > Streptophyta > Pinopsida > Pinales > Pinaceae > Picea > Picea sitchensis. The sequence goes on from SNQJ01S0051106.1 coordinate 35,402, forward strand.
TGCACCCAGTTGCAAGCATTAATAACAATATATGAATATGTAGATAACATTGAATCTTGGATATTGGTGCGTTCATATATATTATTTTTATTATGTATAAAGAGGGATCAAATTCATAATCAAATTTTATAGATACATAATAAATGTGAAGTTAAAATGAATTTAAGTAGATGATTAATGTTTAAAAGGTAAGAGGTTACTCAAATTTTTTTAGAATCTTATTTCTGTGTTGAAAAAATATTGAGACAAGTATTTCAATATTATCAAGTTTTATTGACTTAGGAGGTTGGAAAGATAAATATTGTAACAGATATTTTGAAATTGTGATCTAATTTGGGTATAGGCAGGGGTATTCTAGCTGAAAGTGTTTTTCATCTCAACCCTCTTAGTGTCACAAAGATGATAGATTCTTGTGTCACATGGTGTTTTGGGAATTCCTCAATGTCCAGTTTAGCTATGTAGCTAGTGGGAGTTGGTTCTTATTTTAGCAATGATGTTTTCTTCTTTGAGCTAGTGAGTACTCAGAGATAGATTAGGGTTGACCACCTCCTTGTACTATCTTAGCTTCATTTTTAGCTTCTAATTCTCTATTACACAATAGATTCATTTTAAATTTAGATGTAATAATATTTTTAATATTATCCATAAGTGTTATGCATAATGACATCTTCATGTATATCTCAATGATTTAGCCAAGACTAGACATATGTCATCTTTGGGAAACCTCTTCTCATCCATGCTTTATCTCGTTCTTTTATAGTAAGTGCATAATCATGACTATGCACTCAAGATAGAAAGGTTTGTTTTTATGAGGAGGATAGGATAGGGTGTATTGCCTTTAATTTTGAGATTATAAGTTATAATTTTTTTTTGGATATGCTCTATCTTTCTCGAGGATTCTCTAGAGATATTATATCACTAAACTTCACGAGTGATGAGAGTATCAAAAATAATTTTTTCCCTACTAATTTACACTTGTTTTCAAGTCTATAATAAACTTTTCACCCTCCATTTATCATTTTCTCAATACTATAGTTCCAATTGAGCTTGTAATAATCATCTATTCCAAGATATTTGTATGAAGGAACTTCCTCCAAGTTATTGTCATCATAATATACAAAAGTGTCATAGGTGAGCTTTTTGGATTTGATTATCATAACCTTAATTGTGCAGTATTCACAATCATACCCTTACTAGAACATGTCCTTAAAATTTTTAGGATTCTTAAATGCTTGAGAAAACCATAAAGATTCATTGTCATAAAAACAATATCATCAATATAAAGAAGAAGAAAAATAAAAGACAACCTTACTTGACTTTTATATTACAGTTAGTTAATTTCTTTAAATCAATCTTTAAACTTAACAAAATCAATATTTAAACTTAACAATAAATTTTCTGCTGTAAACTAAACTCCTTAATAATTAATTTCTTTAGACCAATCCTTAAACTTGACCATAAATTTTCTACTCTTAATTGCTTATTGGTGTATACTTTATAATTGCTTATTGCTGTATACGTTATGGTCATTGCTTTACACTTTATGGCAGATTAGTGAAGCCTAAACTTCTCCAAACCCTATTTAATTATGCAGGGCAGACCATCCAAGAATTGCGATCCTAGATTTTACTTTTATGCAGGGCAGACCATCCAAGAATTGCGATCCTAGATTTTACTTTGAGGCCGAGAGATTATTAGCAACTAATCTAATTTATTTGGCCAAAATTACATCCAAGAAAAAGTTTGAAAATTCTAGCGAGCGACTGATGAGGGGCTTCGATCAGGTCCAGCAATAACTATACAAATGAATACATAGACACTTGGATTATCAACCCACATGCATACACGTGAAAAACTTGTTTGTCGCTACTAGATGATCTTGAGGTCAAAACCCGCAAAGCTTCCAGGGTTGCCGAGGCCAAACGTCGTGGGCGACAGCTTCCCACACCTGGGACTGGTATTGGGTCTGCGTTGCAGGTAATACATACTACATAGCGCTGGGAGAACTCGACGTCGAGTCCCGTGGATTCTTCTTCGACTGCCAGCAGAACGTTGGCGAGAGGGGGAAGGCGGCGGTTTTCTCCCCCTGGGAGCTCCTCTCCGCCTGCTCAGCGAGGCTTTCCGCCAGCTGCCTGTACGCCAGGCTAATGGGCGACGAGGAGGTATAGTCCACCCATGTCCAATCCAACGGACTGAAGTCTGTCAGCGGCGAGAACAGGATCGGGACTGGGGACACGGGGATCAGATCGACATTTGAACGTTCGGCTGCGAGAGGGCCGAGCGGAGATGGAGCGAATTTCTGCAAGCGGCCATTGGAGGCGGCGGGGGGTAGCTTCGTCGCGGGTTTGGAACTGTTCCCTGTGAGCTCCTGCACCAGCTCTCGAAAGCACGATGGATGAATGTGGTAAACCTTGGGAGCCGGGCGGATGGTCGACTTTTTGGCTATCTTGGATGAGCCTTTGCTCACGCTCAGCTGCTCCGCCATTCTCAACATATATTTGCCTGTGTTTTGTCTTCCAATCGCATAAGCTTTTCGCGGGGAATCGTATCGAACCTGGGTCGGCTAGGAATTAGAATTCGCTCCTCACACAGGTACGGTGTGAAGGCAGGTAGTAGCATTTTATGCCGGAGTATGCGCTCGTCCCATTGACTTACTACTCGGGTGGGTACGTGTGTATGACCATATTGGTGGTTGTACGTTGTTTCAGTAACACGGAAGGTGTGTTTTTTAAGTTGTTTTACATAAAGTTCTTATGGTTCTACTTGGAATTTTTTAAAATGAAATAGTGTGTTAAATTTGATGGTTTTAATATTTATATTAGTTTTTAAATTTTTTATTAAGGATAATAAAAATGATTAGAAATCGTTTTAATAAAGAATAATGATAATTATAAAAACATTTAACTATATTTTATAAATTAAGTGTTGATCTATTTTTTAAAATTGTTAAACTCTAAGTTTATAGAAAATAATAAGATCAAAATAATATCATTGCATTCAATATACTAAAATAAATAACTATTCACGATTTTATAACAATATTACAATTTTTAATATTTTTATCAAAAGAATATAATAAATATGAAAAAATTTTAATCGAAAAGCAATTTATCCATCAGATTCTATCCTTTTATCATATTTTTACTGAACATTTTACCCGTCCTCATAATAAACATTAATAAACATTAGTATCATTTTTTATTACTTCTTAAAGTCAAAAGCAGCCGCCGGGCTTATTGCCCCCTTTTTTCACTTTTTAAAGTCAAAAGCCGCCGCCAGGGTTGATAAAAGGAAAAGAGCTTTGACCAAAGACCGAAGAAACTAGAAGGTTGAATGTAATTTTTTAAAGAGGAAATTAGTATAGAAGTTTCTTAATACGGAATAACGCAACTACTTTTTGTTCCCGTAAGGGGAAGGAGTTTTCACCAACGAGAAGAAAATGTTGAATGTATTTTTTAAAGGGAGATTATTAAAGAAGGTTTTTAATATTAAATTTTGTAAAGGATTATTTATTTATTTATTTATTTTTATATCGGTTTGTTAATTGTCCATATTTATATGGAATGATTATGAGTTAAGTTTTAAATTTTTAAATATAGTATTAGTTAAAATTTATATAGGTATACATATTCTATTCCTTTTAATTTGAATCTATGACCTTCAAAAAAGAAACACATGTTCTTAACCATTAGATCCACTCAAGTTGTATATATAATATCCTCAAGGATGAGCTTCAGTTGTATTTATGAATTGTAACATGTTTTGTAGGCTGGTGAGCCAAGCAATTATAAGCTGATAGGCTTAAGTGTTTATTAGACCAGTGAGCCTAGGTGTTAAAGGCCAGGAGCTTGTTTTGTACATGTAAAATATTCATATTATTAATATAAAAACATCGTTGCTTGTAGACCGACCATGAAGAAAGAGTATGGGGGACTAAGCTCCACTAGGCTGGGTAAGGGAGAGGGGGCTGAGAGGTTGGAAATAGGGACTAATCTTAAGAGCTTAAGTCCAAGAATTATTATTATTCTAAATGTCGATAGAAGGATATGATTATATCCTAAGTTCCTTTGGGAAGAGGGAATCACTTCCAAATGGAAAGGAACGAGCTTCATGAGCGACAGGTGTCAGCTCAGGCACATGCAATTTTAAGTGGGAATTCTTGTTGTTTGGGTGGGGACTCACGGAGGTTCAGGGGACACATAGTTGGCTCTCACACTCTCACCATTCTCACCATTCTCTAACCAGTTGGCTACCTTTATCCTGACAAGTTCACTCACGCACCGAGCAAGCACGTAGCCGGCCATTTTCTCCATTGTTGAACCCGTGGCCACTGTGAACCTCTGTAACTTGCGCGCACTAGCATTTTGTTGAGTCGTACTCTGCCTTACCTGAGTTATGTTGTTGCCTCCGTCCTTTCCTGTTTGTCTTAGGAGTTGGATAGAAGAAACAGGTTGTCAAGCTTATGGTTTGCGAAGGCGGGTTGTGAGGCCTGTAGATTGAAGAGTCAGGTTGGCAAGCCTGTGAGCAACTCTCTCCACGTGAGAGAGTGTGTTGAGGAAGTGAATTCTCCTGGAGGGATTCTAGTAATGGCTACAGAGCTCTAAGAGTTCATGTCCAGCCTGTTGTTGAAGCCCGGGAAGGGAGGTGGGGCAGTCGATGAACTGTGTGACAGTGAAGGTGTATACTCCTAGGGTGGGATAGGCATGTGGGAAATGAGATTCTATGAGCAATGGGCGTAAGTGGCTCCTGAGAGAATGCTTCATCTTGAACTACGCGACATTCCTTTTAACCTTGACAAGCCTAGGAATCTCTTGTCGAGTGGAGTTTAGTTCCAACTCGAGGGTGACCCACTGCTGAGAGTGATGAGCAATGTGGTCTAAGGCTGGGAGGTTCATGGAAGGTCTGCACATAGTCGATGGTCTTCACAATCCAAAGATAAGTATCAATTATGTGTTTAATAATTTCTGTTGTGCATGTCTATGATTCTTACAATGTTACCATGTGTTTTCGTTGCATGTATGATTTACGGTCAATTTCGCATGAGTTAGTATGGCAGTAGTATATTTTATTTCCTTTTATTTCATTAGAAATGCATGTATTATATATGTACTCCGAGATGAACAATTAACCTGATGTCAGAGCTTAGCAGTTTGTTGGTGGTGTTACATGACCTGACCTGGGTGGTCGGGGCTGCCACAAAATGGTATTACAATGAAATTCTGCAGTGGCGTTTTCTGGCCTGTTGGTGGATGGGGACGTTACAAATTGGTATCAGAGCTGAGAGAGATGCCCAAGAAGTGGCATTGCCTTATTGTTGGTGGTTGGGGACATTACAAATTGGTATCATAGATGAGATAGATGTCCAAGAAGTGGCGTTGTCTTGCTGTTGATGGTTGGGGACGTTACAAATTGGTATCAGAGCCATGGTTTCAACACTGAGCCTGGATGGGCCATGTTAGTAGAAGCTGAAGCAAAAGTTTTAGGAAAGAATTGTTGTCAAAATGGAAAAAATTGAAGTTCAGAGCCCAGTTTTCGACACTGAGCTTGAATTAGGCCGTATAAGTGGTTATGGAATCAAGAGCTCAGAGAAAATTATTGTTGAGAAGGTCAAAATTTGAACTTAGAGCATTCCAGAGTGCCAAGAGAACAGCTTGGTCGTGTTTGGAAGCTCAGGAGGTATAGTGGTTCAAGAAAGATAGCAGAGAAAAGAGACTGCAGTAACCGAGGGTTTGGAACCACAAGGTTTGAAGTTGAGCCATCGGATCGAGCGAAGATCAAATCACGACCATCAGATCTCATTGAAGGGATATCGATGGTGGGGAGCGATTGCAGAGATCGAGAAGGAAATTAAAGCGATAGTAAGTTGATACCCCGCAATCTCTCTGGATCGTTGATCTTGCTAGATCAACAGATCAATGGTAGATATCGATCCCACTACGAACGAGCATCTTCACATTGCGGAGATCGGGAAAGAAATTAAAGCGTGAGAAAGTTGAGTTCCCGCAATCACTCATGGTCATTGATCTTCATGGTTCATTAAAACACGGATGTCGATCTTGCAAAGTGAAATAAATGCCCAAATGTTAAGTCGAGGTCATAACTCTCGTTCACGTGTAGAGAAGATAGAGAGAACTTTGTGTATTTCTTGTCCATCGATCCAAGAAAGTAACACGTGTGGAAAGTTATCTTGTTCATGAATATGACATTCAGGAGAAATGGGGTGTGCTGATGCGCAAACTCCCGAAGTCCCGAAGTCTAGAGTTAATTCGGACCGTTCGTCACAAGAGACGTGTGTCAGAAGATCGTCTTGTTTGGGAGTTCGGCGTTCGGGAGAAAAGGGGTGTGTGAAGGTGAAATCTTCCGAAGCCCTAATTCCCGAAGTGATGTGGCCTGTTGACGTCACTAGGGATGACGTGGACACATGGGATGTGTGCCACGTGTCAGTGAGTTAAGAACCTTGGTAAGATGGAAATGTTGTTAGAACGTGACATATGTCACTTGCCGGATTGGACCACATGTCAACTTCGTGTGTCCTGCCAAGTGGCGCTCCTGGTGGTGGCACAAGTTAGTTAAGCGTGATGAAGAAGTTAGTTGGATTGGGCCCACATTAAATTTGGTCACAATCTATCAAAAATGGAGGGTCGGAAGGCATTGCGGGGATCAAAGTTGTGTGACAGATAATTCTACAAGGCGATCTTGCAATCCAAACCACGGTTTCCCAGAAGGGGTACGTGTAAGTGTGGGGAAAATTGCGGAACGATCGACATGTTACTCCAAAACCACCAACCCATGTCCCCTCAATTTAAAAGGTACTAAAGTTGATGTGACATTTTTTACAGTTATTAGTTCGAGCATGGAAACCGTGTGCCCCAGTGGATGTGTGGTGCCAGATCGTGAAGTCCAGAGACTTGACACTCCAGAAGAAGTGGTGCATGAAGGAAGGTGGACTATAGATCTGTCGTTCTTCACGTGTTCTACAATTCGTTGTTCTGTGATGTTGGGACGTGCAGAAAAAGGGAAACCTATGAAGCCCATAGCCTGAAGTCTCAGAGCTTCGGATAAGCGCCCAAATCATAAGCGTTGGATCACAACCGTGGTCACATGCGAACCAAGGGCTGAAGAAAAGGGGCTAGTGCCCGAAATTTGTGGCAGAACATAACTGGGCTTAGAGATTGAAGCTAAGGGGTTCTTGACTGACCAAGACCTGCAGAAAATGGAATCTGATATTGTTTTGTTGAATCATATTGGTTTATTCTGGAAAATTATTAAAGTCTGATAGTCTGACAAAATTTCGATTGACTGAACATTTTGCAGAGTTAACGATTGTCAGAACCAAACCGAATTGTCGTGTACTACGGAGAAATGGGGAAGGCACAAGATGCTTAGAGTTCGGAAAATGAAGTTAGAGGAATGGATGTCCATATAGGAGTTGAAGGATTGAACTCCAATGGGCATGAAGAAGAGATATATAAGGAAGGAAACATGCTGAAAATCATTGAAAAGTTGCAAAAATATGTCAAGAATCACCGAGAAGATAACATAAAGCTCATGAAATCTAGGGAGCAATAGGGAGAATTCAACATGAAGTTGATGCAGAGCCTGGAAATAATATAAAATAAATTGGATAAGGAGAGTGACTCCAGTAAATCAGGAAGTCACAAGTCCCCCGATGAGAAGACAAAATCAAGGAGTGTTGGCAGATACCATCATCACTCCCAAGGGCACTCCAAGAGGAGGGCACACAATAGTTCAAGTCAATCTCCTACGATAAAGCATAGGAGATCTAGAGTGGATGAACTGAAGGGTGAAAGGAACAAGTTTAAACCTCTTACGTTTGATGGAGAGCACCAAAAGGAGGAAGATGTTGAGACATGGCTTCTTGGCATGAGGAAATATTTCCAACTGCAGAATTACTCCTCTCATGCAGAAGGAAGAATTGCAATGTACCAACTGAAAGGAAAAGAATTCATGTGGTGGGATCAACTTGTGCAAGTAAAACATATCAAAGAGAAGAATGTTACCTGGAGGGAAGTCAAGAAACATTTTGAAAATAAATACTTAACTAAGAAATACTATGACAGAAAGATGAAAGAGCTCTTTGAACTCAAATTGGGCAGCATGACTATAGATGAATATGAAAGAAGATTCCTAGAGTTGTTGAAGTATGTCCATTTCATCAAAGATGAGACTGTCAAAATCCAAAGATATTTGAGTGGACTTCTAGCTGTCGTTAGTGASAAGATCCAATATGATGATCCTAAAACTATGGAAGAAACCATAAGGAGAGAGAAATTCTCATATAATCGGCATAAAGGAAAGCCTACTTTCCAAAGAGCTTGGGAAGACAAGAAAAAGTTTAAGAGGGAACATAGGCAGAAGAGGAACAAGCCACCCTTTTTCAAGAATAATTCTCAAAGACAACGAGTGTTTAGAGAGCCCAGGATAGCTGAAGTAGGTGGACAAAGGCTAAGACAACCACCTATGCAATGTTGGGGTTGTAAAGGGGATCACAAGTATAGATATTTCCCTCATAGAAGTGACAAAGTGAGAGTTGTCCACAATGTTCAACAAGCAGAAATTGTGGAGGACATGGGCAGTAGAGTACCAATGATCTATGCAGCCCTAGACAACAAACAAGATGAGTTTCAATCACACATGTATGATCAATAACCATGCCTTTACTATTTTAATTGATTCAGGGGCTAGTCATATTTATATATATTCCAAGGTAGTGGAAAGGTTGCAATTGCCAAGAAGAAAGCATATGAAATCTTGGTTGGTGCAGCTAGCTACAAGAGCCAAGAGAAAGGTTGTTGAATTGGTTAAATCATGTCCAGTGGGCATGAATGGTCTGAGTACCAAGGAAGATTTGAACATCTTGCCTTTGGGATCATATGACTGCCTGATTGGTATGGATTGGTTGGACCAACACCATGCCATCTTAGATTGTCATAACAAGGCATTCACTTGCCTCAATGAGGAAGGAAATCGGAAAACAGTCAAAGGAATTCCCAGGGAAGTTACTGTCTGGGAAATTTCAGCAATGCAGCTAAAGAAGTGCTACAGGAAAGGATGTCAAATATTTGCAGCCCATATGGAGGAAGCATCTAAGGATAAGGTGCCAAATTTGGAAGATCATGTAGTCCTGAAAGATTTTGAAGATGTGTTCGAGGAGGTACTAGGACTACCTCCAAAGAGAGATATTGATTTCTCTATTAATTTGATGCATGGAGAAGCTCCAGTATCAAAGACTCCTTACAAAATGAGTACACCAGAGTTGAAGGAATTGCAAATGCAGCTTGAAGAACTTCTGAAGAAGGGGTATATACACCCAAGTGTGTCACCTTGGGGTTCCCCAGTCTTGTTCGTGAAAAAGAAATATGGTTCATTGAGATTGTGCATCGACTTTAGACAATTGAATAAAGTAACTATAAAGAACAAGAATCATCTGCCAAGGATTGATGATCTCTTTGATCAATTGAAGGATGCAAAGATATTTTCAAAGATAGATCTCAGGTCAAGATATCATCAGCTAAGGATTAAAGAGGAAGATATCAGCAAGACCGCCTTCAGGACAAGGTATGGTCATTATGAGTTCACAGTGGTGCCATTTGGGTTGTCAAATACACCAACTATTTTTATGTGCTTAATGAATGGTGTTTTCCGAGAATATTTAGACAAGTTTGTCATTGTCTTTTTGGATGACATCCTTGTATATTCCAAGTCAGAGGAAGAGCATGAACACATTTGAGGATGGTGTTTCAAGTGCTAAGGGAGCATCAGTTGTATGCCAAATTGAGAAAGTGCTCGTTTTATCAAAACATAATTCACTATTTGGGGCATATCATATCTGAAGAAGGGATAGCAGTGGACCCTGAAAATATTGAGGCCATTAAAGGGTGGACAACACCTAAGAATGTGATAGAATTCAAATCCTTCATGGGTCTAGCTGGTTACTACAGAAGGTTCATTGCATGGTTTTCGAGAATAGTTCACCCCATCACTTCCTTACAAAGGAAGGGGAATAAATTTCAATGGACAGAAGAATGTGAAAATATTTTCCAGCAATTGAAGCAACTGTTAACCAGTGCTCCAATTCTGAAGATCACAGATCCAAATGAAGACTTCATTGTATGCATAGATGCATGTAAATAAGTATTGGGTGGAGTCCTCAGTCAAAATGGGTTTGTTGTATGTTATGAATCAAGGAAGTTGAAAGAGCATGAAAGGGTCTATGCCACTCATGATTTGGAATTGACAGCCATAGTGCACGCTTTGAAGAAGTGGAGACAGTACCTCATGGGAAAGAGGTTTGAGCTAAGGACAGAACATAACGGTTTGAAATATTTGTTTGATCAACCTACTTTGAATGCTAGGCATAGTATATGGTTGGAATTCCTCTATGAGTATGAATTTGATATCAAGCACATCAAAGGAAAGGAGAACAAAGTGGCTGACGCACTGAGTAGGAGATTGCATGAACTGCATGCTACAACCATTAGCATGTATCAGACAAATCTTAAAGGAAGAATTTTTGAAGCTGCAAATTCAAATTTGCAGTACATGGAATTGGTAACAAAATTGCAGAAGGTTGAGGATTATGAATTGGGAATTGATGGAATCTTTCGGTACAGAAACAGAGTCTATGTACCCAATTCTCCGAAATTGAGGAGTGTGATTTTAAAAGAGATGCATAATGTGCCTTATGCAGGACACCTAGGATACCAGAAAATAGTTTCAGCAGTCAAGAGCCAATATTATTGGCCTGACAAGAAGAGGGACAGTGCTGAATACATAGCTAAAAGCTTGGAATGTCAAAAGATAAAGGCTAAGCATAGACACCCAGATGGTTTACTACGACCATTACCCATTCTTGAGTGGAAATGGAAAATGGTGACAATGGATTTCATCACAGGATTTCCCAGAACAAGCAAGCAACATGATGCAATCATGGTAGTGGTGGACAAGTTTACTAAAGTTGCCCATTTCATTCCTATGAAGACTACTTATAAAGGGAGCATGGGAGAATGAAGATGCTATGAGGGAATAATACCCACATCTTTTTGAAGATTATGAAAATTTTGATGATGTTGTTTAAACAAGTTGCATTGAGGATAGTGAAAAAATAAGGGGAGGGGATTGTAATATCCACAAGGATGAGCCCCAATTATATTTATGAATTGTAACATGTTTTGTAGGCTGGTGAGAAAAGAAATTATAAGCTGATAGGATTAAGTGTTTAGTAGGTAAGTGAGGCTAGGTGTTAAAGGTCAGGAGCATATTTTGTACATGTAAAATATTCATATTATTAATATAAAAACATCGCTCTGTAGACCGACCATGAAGAAAGAGTATGGGGGACTAAGCTCCACTAGGCTGGGTAAGGGAGAGGGGGTTGAGAGGCTGGAAATATGGACTAGGCTTAAGAGCTTAAGTCCAAGAATAATTTATTATTATTATAAATGTTGATAGAAGGATATGATTATATCCTAAGTTCCTTTGGGAAGAGGGAATGACTTCCAAATGGAAAGGAACGAGCTTCATGAGCGAGATGTGTCAGCTTAGGCACATGCAGTTTTAAGTGGGAATTATTGTTGTTTGGGGGGGACTCACGAAGGTTAAGGGGACACACGGTTGGATCTCACACTCTCACCATTCTTTCCATTCTCTCACCAGTCGACCACCTTTATCTTGACAATTTCACTCACACACCGAGCAAGCATGAAGCCAACCATTTCCGCCATTGTTGAACCCATGGCCACCGTGAACCTCTGTAACTTGCGCGCACTGGTATTTTGATGAACCATACTCTGCCTTACCCAAGTTCTATTGTTTCTTCCGCCCTTGCCTGTTTGTCTTAGGAGCTAGATAGAAGAAATAGGTTTTCAGGCCTGTGGTTTGCAAAGGTGAGTTGTTAGGCCTGTAGATTGAAGAGGCAGGTTGTCACTCTCTCCAGGTGAGAGAGTGTGATAAGGAAGTGAATTCTCCTGGAGGGAGTCCAGTAACATCTACAGAGATTTGAGAGTTCTTGTCTGGCCTATTGTTGAAGCCCCAGAAGGAAGGTGGAGCAGCTAATGAACTGTGTGACAATGAAGGTGTATACTCCTGGGGTGGGACATGCATGTGAGGAATGAGAGTCTGTGAGCAGTGGGCATAAGTGGCTCATGAGAGTATCTTTCTTGTTGAACTATGCAACATTCCTATTAACCTTGTCAAGCCTAGGAATCCCTTGCCCAATGGAATTTAGTTCCAGCTTGGGGGTGACCCACTACTGAGAGTGATGAGCAGTGTGGTCTAAGGATGGGAGGTTCATGGAAGGTCTGTACGTAGTCATTGGTCTTGACAATCCAAATATAAGTATCAATTATGTGTTTAATGATGTCTGTTGTGCATGTTTGTGATTATTACAATGCTATCATGTGTTTTTGTTGCATGTATGATTTAAGGTCAATTTCTCATGAGTTAGTATGGTAGTAGTATATTTTATTGCCTTTTATTTCATTAGAAATGCATGTAATATATATGTACTATGGGATGAACAATTAACCTGCTGTCAGAGCTTAGAAGTCTGTTGGTGGTGTTACATGGCCCGACCTGGGTGGCCGGGGCTACCACAAAATGGTATTACAGTGAAATTCCGTAGTGCCGTTGCCTGACATGTTGGTGGATGGGGATGTTACAAATTGGTATCAGAGCTGAGAGAGATGTCCAAGAAGTGGCGTTGCATTGCTGTTGGTGGCTGGGGACGTTACAAATTGGTATTAGAGCTGAGAGAGATGTCCAAGAAGTGGTGTTTCCTTGTTGTTGGTGGCTGGGGACGTTACAGTATGTGGAAATAAGGTAATGATTAAAAATCCAAAAATATTTAATAAGAGTGGAAGTCCACTCCTTATAGATCATTAGTGAGTTAATATAGGTGTAGACAGGTTTTGTTTTTAAACACCAATGTTTAGTTGAGAAGCCCTAGTTCTTCATTGGATGCTTCAATATCCTTTCATCTGAATTGCAATCACCTTGATTTGGTCATAAAAATAGCTTTGATATTAATAGTTTTTGGGTGATGATTTTTTTACATATTTTTTGGGGTTTTCTCATGTATTTTTCAAGGCAATTATGTTCAATGGTAGTAGACTACATTAGATAATATCCAAAACAAGGTACCGAGCAAAATGTTTTGGTGTTGGAAAGACTCCCCATTTTTTGAATAGCTCAGCATTCCCACTTAATGTTAGTTTCATACTACAGTTAAGGTTTTTGCATTTTAGAGTTTTTTGGCATAAGGGAAAATTTTAGGGGCTAGATTTTGTCATTTGGCTCACTTTTTAATAAATTTTTCCAAAAACTATTCACCGAAATTCTATAAGATATAATTAATTTACTTAAAAAAAATGTCCAAAATTCTATAAAAACTACATAGAATTCTTAAAATTCAAATAGTTTTATAAAAATATCAATAAACATTTTATAAACATAATTTTAAGAACTTCTAAGATTTGTGAGGATTATTATGATCCTTAAAATTTTCCTTACTCAAGATCATTAGAAAGGGTATATATCTTGTTATGGTGGTTTTGTGAATACATGTAGCCACTATGTATGGACATTACAATCTTTTAACCATTTACTTCATTAATAGAATTTGGTTTCCACCATAATACATTGCTTTTAAAACTATATCTTGTATTCTCTTTACAATATTGTGTTATTTTATTTCATTCTTAATCAAATTCAAATATAACTCCTTCTTAATAGTTATATCATATAGCAAACTTTATTATTCATAATCGCGTGAATCTAGATATTCTCACACAATCTAGTCATAGCTCTATCTGGTCGATGACAAAGTAGGCGACATGGTCTCCTATGTTTATTCACCCCCAACTTGTTCATTTATTTGATTTGCACATCTTACACTCATTTCAACCCTAATAACATAGAGTCTTAAAGATCGTTATTATTGCACCGAGAGTAGCAAAGTGCTTCTCATTGAGTATGGGGGAGATGTTGAGGCGTTAGTGTTATGTTATGCTATATAACACTACATTAAAAAAATTATATTCGGCTCAATTAAAGAAAAAATAACAATAAAAAAAATAAAATCGACACAATTAAAAAACAATTATATGCACCTTGTAAAACTTGGCATAGAATGAAATAATAAATAACAAATTTACATCTTAAGAAATTTGATCCATCCCAGTGCTTGATAGATCCGAATTTAAAATAGATCTATGGTGGTTTGTTTAAAATCTATATTAAAACAACTCTACATACTACTCAAGTTATTACGACTGCTTAACAAAAAAAAAAACAACCAAATGAAACTCACTAGTGAAAGACATGAGACTTATTGATTGAAAAATATTAACTAGCACAGTCACATAATTGTGACTGATTAACGCCAAAAGGCATATTTACTTTACTTTATACATACTTGTCCACTCTTATGCACACAGTTTCTTGAGCCGTCGTGAAGAACGCAGTTGAGCCGTCATTGAGCCATCGTGAAGAATATGAAAACGGGCATCATATATTACTACTTACTTTATACATACTTGTCCACTCTTATGCACACAGTTTCTTGAGTCGTCGTGAAGAACGCAGTTGAGCCGTCATTGAGCCATCGTGAAGAATATGAAAACGGGCATCATATATTACTACGCAGAGACACTTGGCATCGTGAGCCGTCGTTGAGCTACGAAGAGACACTTGAGCTACGCGAATCGTGAGCCACGTCAATATTGGTTCATCAACTCATCAGAGTCGTAGAATCAGAATGAAAAGACTGGAAGGATTTGCCGATTCAGCTTCTCTATGAGATCGTGTGGAGCTTCTTAACATTTGCGGTGTATATCTCCACGACTCATTTATTCCCGTCGATGACTGTTTGGTTGGTTGTTTGTTCGTGAAGCAAGGAAGGTAGAGCTACGGAGAGACACTTGGCATCATATATTACTACGCTCTGCTCAATATGAAACGCGCGGATTGCTAATGTTGAAACGCCCGAGGAAAACGCAGGAACAGGTGAGGAAATTCGTGGTTAATAATTCAAATGTGGTAATGTTAAACGTTAATCATTTAAATGTGGCAATCATATAGTGTTATAGTAATTTCTTAATATGATTAGGTAAATGTTAAAAAGTAAACAGGTTAACGGATGCATTCAAAAATACAAGGAGATTATGAAGAGTAAATCACATTCATTGATTTGGGAGGATGACTAAGAATATTCCAGCATCTTTAATTGTTAGCCATCATATTAGAATTTTAGATTAAAAGATCATTAATTGTGCCCATTACCAATAGGTATATGCCTTTCGGCGTAACAAGGAATAAATCATCAACAAAAATTAAAATTTTATTAAAAAAATAATCCAATCAAATAAAAATATTGGTAAAAGATAATTTTGTCCACTTCTTAACTTAATCCCTAAACACACATTAACCAAATGAGTGTCAAAATTTTCCATAAACACACATTAACCAAATGGGGGTCAAAATTTTCCATATAAACATAAAAGATGACTTCATGTGACATCAATTGGAATGAACTTCGACCATTGCCAACACATTAACCAAATGAGGGTCAAAATTTTCCATATAAACATAAAAGACGACCTCATGTGAATTGGAATGGATTTCAACCATTGCCAACCCCATATTCACATCACTTGGAATGGACTTCAACAATCGCCAACCACATGTTCCTTTATTGGAAATATATCACCACTTCACATTTGACCCGGAATCTATCCCTTTAGCCATATAGAGACACGCATAGAAGCTAATAAAGATAGATATGACAATGGAATCAAAGAATGCTTTTTTGGGTTGGTTGGCCCCTTCTTTTTTTACATGGTGTTATCAATGTGTTTCTATATTTTATAAAGAAAGTTAAAGGTCTAATCAGAATTCGATGAAGATATTTTATTATAAATTTCATGTATAGAATTTTTGGAAAATTTTTGAAATTTCAAATATATTTTTACATTTATTTATGTAAAGTATTTATGGAAAATTTATCGATACTAATTATGATATTTAATTTGATTAATTTAAAAAAAAAAAAATATGTAATAAAAAAAAATAATAATTAAAAATAGTAAATTGACTATGTCTATGATAATGACATAAAATTATAATTGCACAGGAACTGTTTTTGACATTTCCAACATCTAGTTCTCAAGCTTCCAATAGTTGGGAACGTCCCCAATTGACTAAAAACTCTTTTCAGAACTTGAGAGCTTTTTGGGAACTTCAACATCAAAAAAATGGGAACTTGGGAACTAATGTCCTAAAAGAAGAACTTTAAATTAAAATTATATTAAAATAAAATGTAAATATATTTATTCATTTATTACAAATACATAATTTCTTACAAATATTTTCATTATATTTATTCAAAATATAACTATAAAACTAAGACTAAACTACATGTAAATATTATTTCAAAAAGTAGTAAAGTTAAAAAACTTAATAATACTCACTTTATCATAGTGGATGTGAAAAACATTTAATGCATTTATGTTTTCCTTCAAGCCCAAATTAAACATGAAAGTCGAATAAATCAATACCCTATCCACCATAAGCATTTGCTCCAATATGTAGTTGATATCAACCAACCATATCATTGACTTTTATTGTATTTTCATATTAGAAAAGTAGTAGTATTTTGTTTTTTTCAATAAAAAAAGAATAATGTTTCAAATTTACAAAGATGTTTAAAATTTATATATGTAAAGTTTAATTTTAAAAAGATGTTAAAATTGTATATATGTATTTTCAATTTTGTTTCTTTTTTTCTAATGAAATATTTATGGATATTAAAGTTTCATTATTGTGTTAAGTATATTCATATAATTATTAGCACAAATTAAATTGGTAATTTTAATATTGTAGTTGTTGCAATAGGAGAAACATTGTCCTCGATTCAACTTCAATTTTATTGAATAAGATTTAAAATGTATTAATATCTCTATACATTGTAATCTAAAGTATCATTGTAATCTAAAATATTTTTTATATTTTTTTAATATATATTATTGCCACTCCCAAATTCAAATTTCCTGTAAATTTGAGAAAAACTTCTACTCGTTCCAAACGCTTGTATCCACATTTTCCCGCATTTCAAAAACTTGTGCACCATAACATAAAACCCTGTTATATAAAATGTTATATAAAAGAGTCAATACGAACAACCTCATATTAAAGTCCGGCTTTACCACAACGCGTGATAGCGAGGAAAGTTGTATAGAATTAGACTTTATAATAAAGTGCAAAAATATTCGTATTTCACGACGAACTCAATTCGAATAGAATGTGACATTAAGATTTCAATTAAAGTTGTAAAGAACTTTCCTATACATTTTCGAGGAAAACCATCATAAGGTTTAGTTGGACAACTTTGAAAATATAACATCAAAGTGAGTTTTAAAATGGAGAAGTGTTGAATTTGGGTTTATACAACATTCTTTTTGAGAGATGTTGAGTATGTCATTTAGTGGAACATAGTATAGGAATGAAATTATACAGGATGACTCAACCTTTCATAACTATCACACCCATTTTTAAATGGTTATTAAAAACATGAGAGGTTTTCATAATGATCTACAAACTATTATTTATGTAGGTTTAGGTTTTTGGGAGGTATTCTGAATTGAGTGGTTTGTTTTATAAATTCAAAAGCATGTTTTTGCATACTCTACAATGTTTTTGTTACTAGAAATGCCAATAAATCTATCAGTCTTCTTGATACCTAATAGAGTAAAACTGGGACTTCATAACAAATTTAAACACCTCCTACTTAGTTACTGGTGGAACACCCCTCAGTGTGAGTGTCGTTATTTATAGGTTTCCCGCTAGGAACAATGTTATAGCCTTAATTGGGGAAATGATATATTTTTCTATTCTCTATTGTTATTCACACTAAAGGAAACTTCTAACTAATACAATCATTGATTTAACTTCAAAGCATCAAGCTCACCTTAATAAACCTTGATGGTCACTTTTGCTTCCACTTTAAACAATGGATGGGAATATGCGATGTTGGAAATTGGCCTCTCTTTCTCCCAAAATAGTAAGAGAAATGATTGAACATTGATTTCCAAGATAACCAACAATGATACAAAGTTGCAGTGAAGAGAATGGAATTGAGGTTTAATTGAAAATGAAGACATGTAATATTGTTGAAAAGAAGGGAACATCGATGACAATGTTATTCCAAGGGGAAGAGGAATGGACTATCTTCGTTTCAACCCTTTCAATGTATTGGACTAAATTATGTATACATGGATATATTTACGGGAGTTCAGTTTTAAATGACCCCGTGTGTAATAGATGGAAATGTCTTGTCTTTGGAAAAATATGGAAATTTCTTGTATACATTCCTAGTGCAAAGATTAAGGCCAATGCCCAATTAGTCAATGTCTAAGCATATATTTTCAATAATCAAAGTAATGGTCCAAGGCAAACCGGCTAAGAAAGAGAACCTAAGGGGCTACGTGTCCACCAGAGGGGAAAGGTAAGGGGGTTGAAGGGGTTGAAGGGGTTGATTATAATCTTAATTACCTATGTCCCATAACTTCACCATATCCTAACTTCTATGTGATTATCTCATTTCCTCACTTCTTTCTAATGTTAATTCCAATTAGATTAGAAGCATAGTTAAGTGACAGGAAAATATGAAAATGTATAACTCAATGAATTCCTACACTCAAGTAATTACCTCCTACATGGAAGCAACCAATTCCTACTTTCATGGAATCAAGAAAGGAGTGGAGAGGAGACTCTTCACTTCACACAATCCATTCATGCAAAAGAGGAAATTCAAATTTGTAAAGAGGAACTTAGAATGAGTGTACATTTTCAAGAGAAAATAAGTGTTTTCAATAAGAAAAAAAAAACTAATTAAGGTATGATCCATAGAGATATTGAAGAGAAACTATTGTGTGGCAATAGGGACTAGAATTGAATAGGGAGACATCCTCTTAATTTCTGTAGATTGTTGATCTTTGAGTTGTATAAGAATAAAAATATTGCTATCCAAGAAACAAAATTCTACTGAACATTAAATTTGAAAGTAGACATTGACTTGGACTCTTGGTACACATATTAAAGAGTATAAAGAGGAAGAATATTCCTAAGGTACTAGAGAATAGACAAGGGAGTATCTTCATGTGTTGTATTGGGTAGTTGAGGTAGTGCTAAAAATAAATTTGAAAGTAGACATTGACTTGGACTCTTGGTACACATATTAAAGAGTATAAAGAGGAAGAATATTCCTAAGGTACTAGAGAATAGAGAAGGGAGTATCTTCATGTGTTGTATTGGGTAGTTGAGGTAGTGCTAAAAATGGTTTGACTAAAAGATTAAATAAAGAACTTAGAAATGGATCTCTTGGTTGATCTGGGAAGCATTTTGGAATAAGAAAACTGACTCAAGAGTCTTTCACTTGTCTACATTGCACTGGTGGTTTCATATCCCAACAAGGAGGTGTCATCCACGGAGGTTTAGCAATGGTTGGGAGAAAAATTGCTCACACCTTATTAGTGTAAATTAGCTTGTGAATAAGATAAGTTATTTTTCTTCTTTTTGTTGGAACATCAAGTCATGATGGTTCATCACACTTCTCCTGGAATTAGTTAGTCGGGCAATCAACCTACATCTGGAAACAGTCGGTCGGGCGATCGACTAGATCTCTACATTAGTTGGTTGAGTAGTCGACAAGTTTGTCGATCATATAATCGACCAACGATCAAAGATATTCGAGAAATTTATGGATCAACTAAGAAATCGACTACGAGTTGGATGCACGGACAGCCGGGTCGAGAATCCTTGTTGAGCCAACTAGACAACACATATTTTACGAATTCAACTCTAACAACCGATGTATATATGTGGACAAGATCCTCTCGATTTCAAGGAAATTGGTTAGATCTTGAAGCTATAAATAGCATACCCTATGGGTCATTATCATCAAGTGAATGGAGATATCATTGTTTTGTACAAAATGTCTAATATGCATTATGATGTTATGATCACAATGTGTTGTGCTTAAGTGTTGTAATGGTGTCTTTAGACACCACCCTTTTCATATATTTTCACCTTGTACAATTAATTACTACAAACATAAAAGATACAATGACACACACACATTACACATATATTTTTACCTTGGAAACCTAAACTAGTAAAACCAACAACCTGTTTAGAGCCGCATGAATAAAATATTGGTTTTATTCATCATCCTCTTCATAGTTTACAATATAATATACGTATAGGATCCCACGACATCCAAACCCCTAATCATTAACCCATATTAGTCAACAACCCTAATTCATTAACTAGAATTAGAAAACCATTGACGAAAACCATGTGTTGATACACCGCAAAAAACTGATGCAAAAAAACACAAAGAATATAACACATACCCAAAATTCTCCCGGTTCTTGTTTTCTTTGCATACAGGGGGTTACATGATTACATAGTAAAAAATCCAGGGAATAAATTCCCATGGATCCTCTACACCAAGAGAAATTCTCAGTGTTCACAAATTTTGTTAATGAATTTGCAACATTCTCCAAAGTTTCCACCTTCATCAGCAACACCTTCTTGCCTTCAACCATGTCTCTCACAAAGTGATATTGAACATCAATATGATTTGTCTTTGAATGATAAGTTGGGTTATTCACTAGGAAGATTGCACTTTGATTGTCACAACCTATCCTTATAACTTGTTTTACCAACCCAATAACTGAACACAATCTCCGTAACCATATTGTTTCCTTTCTTGCATGAGTTGTTGCCATGTATTCGACTTATGTAGTTGAGAGTGACACTACAACCTGTGTTTTCCTCATCCAACTAATTTCTCCTCTAAAAAGGTTAAACACATACCCACTTCTGGATCTTATCTCATCCATATCTCCAACCCAATCTGCATCAACAAACCCTTGTATGTCTAACACTTCGTCCAATCCTGGTCTTCCTTGATAGTATAATCCATAACTATTAGTGCCACACAAATACCTAAAAACCCTATTTACTATTGTCCAATGCTCCTTCCCTAGTTTTTACATATACTTGCTCAAAACTTCCACTGCATGTGCAATGCTCAGTCTAGTACAGACCATTGCATATATCAAACTGCCAATCACACTTGCATACGAAACACAGGGCATGTCCTCTTCCTCTTCCTGTGTCTTGGGACACTAATCCACATATAACTTTACAACTACAAAAATAGGAACCTTGATCGATTTACATTCTTTCATATTAAACCTCTAGACAATATTGTCTTGACATATTTCCTCTGATTTAACAATATTTTCCTGTTTTGTCGATCTCTTTTAATTTCCATGCCCAAAATTAAATTTATAGCACCAAGATCCTTTATGTCAAATTTAGAGGACAATTGATTTTTCACATCTTGGATAATCTCTTTGTCATTTCCTATCATCAACATATCATCAACATACAATACCAAATAAATAAGATGATCACTGATTAATTTGAAATACACATAGTGATCATCTTTGCTCCTTGTGAAGCCAAGTCCCAACAAATAAGTATCAAATTTTTGATACCACATCCTTGATGATTGTTTTAACCCATACAATGACTTTTTCATCCTGCATACCAACTTTTTCTTTCCCTTCACAAAAAATCCTTTTGGCTACTTCATGTAGATTTCTTCTTCCAGATCCCCATGTAGAAACATTGTCTTCACATCCATCTGTTCTACTTCAAAATCAAACACAACAACAAAAAATAAAAGAAATTTAATTGAAGTTAACTTGGAAATGAGAGAAAAAATCGCACCAAAGTCAATTCCATCTACCTGGGAATAACCTTTTGCTACTAACCAAGATTTGTATTTCTCCACTTTTCCTTCTACATTCAACTTCTTCTTAAACACCCATTTGTTGCCAATGAGATTTCTTCTAGCCAACAACTTCACTAGATCACAAGCCTCATTCTTATCCAAGGGTTTCATTTCTTCAACCATAGTCTTTCCACATAGTTTTCCATCCTCTGAATCCACTGCCTCCCTAACAGCTCTAGGATCATCATCAGTAATAAATAAAACAAAATTTGAATAGAAATTAGGTGGATTATACCTTTCCAGTTGCCTTCTTTCTCGAACAGATCTCCTCAGTACTGGAGTATGAGGATATTGTTCTTTTGATTCATGTTCTTCTGTAGAGGCTGATTCATTATCCTTCAACTCAAACTCTATTTTCTTTGGTTCTTCCTTCCTTGGTAGGACTTCTTGTTTGACAACATCATTGGTTTCTCTAAATACCACATCTCGGCTATACAATACCTTCTTAGTTTCTAGGTTCCAAACCTTATAACCTTTCAAACCATATTTATACCCAATAAAGATACACATTTCAACCCTTTTATCTATCTTACTCTTGTTTTGCTTGGAACGTGTACATAGGCATCACAACCAAACACCTTGAGAAGTGTGAAATAGGGTTTCTTAATAGTCCATACCTCCTGTGGAGTCTTTTCATCTAGTGTTGATGAGGGTGATTTATGTTGAATCACCAAATTTCCATCGTTTTTAATATTATATCACATCATTTTCCTTGACTTTTAATCATTTCATGTTCCTCGTAACCTTATATTAATTCCATTTTCATGCTCTATGTGGGTTTAGGTTCAAAAAGTTTTCCAAAGCATTTATTTTAGTATTTTGAGTGAATTTATGATTAAATATTAAAAAAATAACATGTTCTCACTTAATGTTGAAAGTTGGGTGAGTTTGGTGATGTTTACAGGTATATTTGGAGTTTCCAATGATGTTTATTTTTACCACCTAGCTCCAAATTGGAATTTCCTATCCAACCATTGAATACTTGATGAGGATTGTTGAAACAAAGCTTAAATTTTTCATCCTAAAGGCCTAGATTTTTTATTTTTAAGGTTTCGGCTTTCCTCAAGCAAGAATTTCGTCATTTCTAAAATTCGCGATGCCTTTTTATCGTTTACTTTTGGACAACAAACGAAAAAAGTTTACGAAAATATAAATTTTCCAGCACCTTTTGAAAAAATTATTTAAAACGTATTGTAATTTTAAATTTTGTGGTTTTTCTTTAAATTTAAAAATTAAAGAAATCGAGATTAGGGGTTTTCCACAAACAAATGATTGATGTAAATTGAATCACGAAACCTCGATTCCCGATTCCCCGATATTTTTAAATCTTAATTAAAAAATGAATTAGTTTAACCTCTTATAAGAAAGGTTTAAAATTAATATAATTACGTCGCGATTTCAGGATTCACAGTTCTATAAGAGCGCGTCTCTTGTCATCATATTTCCCAAAATCCCGATTCATAATTCACATTAAAGTTAAACTAATGATGTTTTGGACCTAATCATGATTATTCATTTAATTAAGATAAGTTAAAACCTATTTTGAAAAAGAAACAAGCCATCACGATTTCGCAATTTCGGGATTCACGATTCCGTGAGAGCACGTCTCATGTCATCGTATTTCCCGAAATCCTGATTTCTGAAATCTCAAAAAGGCCTAATCTCGATTAATTAACATGCTAAAAAATGTTTAAATCTTAAATAAAACATCGCTATTACACGATTTCGGCGACCAGGTTTCTTCGACAACATACCTTTCGACATCACGACTTTCGAAACCCCGAAAAGTGATGTTTTCAGATTTAATTCATAATTAACACTAATAAATCCTCCTTCCAAAACATGTTTAAAGTTAATCTTTCTTTGAGTGTTCATTAATGCATCGTTGTCCGATTAAGTAAGTTTCTCTTTTTATTTGAAAATACCGAGAACGCCTAAGTACGGACATTAAATGCATATCTCCGAAAATATTTTTTGCATTAAGAGCTTTAAATTCGTGACAGATATACAAATCTCATTATTTTTTATGATATATTCAAAGTAAACATTTGAAACGTCTGTATTGTCATTTTAAAGCTGATCTTATTCATCCACTTTATGTGATAGGTTCTCAAGTCAAACGCAGAGCTATGGCACCTACAAAAGCACCGAAAAAAAATGAAGAACCACAGGAAGGTGATATTAACTCAGATACTACTCCACACGCCATACACTCCATCAAAGCATGGGCTCAAATCTCTGAATTGCTGGAGGATGAGTTAAAGTATGCAGACCCTGATTCTGAAAATCATCTACGAGACGTTGCTGAGTCTGAACTTCATAAGGTTGTTGCGCGTCCGCGGCTGGTGGCATATACTGAGATGGTCGACTGGGCTCTGGATAAGGTAGATATCCCAACAAGGAGTATTCAGAACGAGCAAGGAGCTATCATCGGCTCATTTCGGCCTGAGCACATTCAAGTAATGTATAAACTATCGCCGAATTATAAACACACCTTTAATGCTGAATTTTTAGCTGAATTTCAGAGAAAAGAATGTATTAAGGTAGACTAGACATACCCTGACATGATTAAAGGATGGGTGAGGTCTGAAGCAAAGTTTAGGGATGATTCTCATGGGATTTATGCTACAGCTTCCTTAAACGAATATATGGTTTATGTAGCCATGATGTTATGTAGACTTTTCGGGAGAAAAGATCCCTGTCACTTTCATGCAGACTGGGTACCCTTCTTAGAAGAAGTTTCAAATGGAAATGGTTTTAACTGGCATAAAATTTTATCGGATAACCTGACACAATAAATTTTAAATTATTAAGTAGCCAAGTCAAAGGGACAACCGGTGTCTTTTTATATGTCTGCATATATTATGGATGCCATTTGTTTTATGACCCCATTTCCATTAATGAATTGGAGTTGGAGTGTTTCCTGCCCAGAGCCTGTTCATAAATACCACTCAACCCTCTGGGAAGAAAATACTAAAGAAGGATTTTACGAAGTTTGTCATTTTGTCATTATTCCTATGCACAAATTATTTTTTGGATGCGAACCCCCTCGCATTTCTAATGCAGTCATAGAAAGTCTTAAATCTGTTGCCGACTGGTTTATTGAGGAAAATTTTTCCTATGTTAGGGTCTATGGCTGTTCCATTCCTCCTCACACACTCCCGAAATTCTTACCAGACAGATTGATATGCAGAGAAGTAGCTCATCAGTTAGCCAAGGGTGGTATTGGGTTGGAATTAAAAGCACTTCAGAAAAAATCATGGCCATCTTTCCCTGTTCATGTCGGGAAATTTACTTTATAAATTTTAGGTCATTCTAAGGTAGAGACTGAGTCATTGGAAGAAGTAAAGTTAGTAAACATTGAGCACAGAAAACATGACCCCTGCCAAATAATAAGTAGGCATTACATACATTGTAATTTAAAAGCATATGAACATGAAATATCTGTTTATGATGATATTTTCAAAGATGTTAGGTCTTATGAAGAAGTGATGAATAGAGTCCAGGCCTCTCCACCTGATTCACAGGATGGATTTGCATCTTTTCAAAGCCATAGGCGAAGCTGCTTGCCTAAAATTTTACAGGGCGAAATTTCGATCCCATCGCCATAACAGGAAGAAACCCCTCCAGGGTTTGAAACTAATACTCAGGGTAAACCACATGACAAAGGTAAGTCAAAGAATACTGAGAAACCTTCCCAAGATGCAAAGGGTTCTCAAACAAAAGAATCAGGAATGGATAAGGGAAAAGAGCCAGAATCAATTCCAGAAAAAATAGGAGGAAAAACTTCAACTAAACTTGGTAGTCCTATTACCTCTTTAACTCCATTACAGTCGACTTTCGGAACTCCCCATGAAGGATTTTTATATGTCAGTGATCTAGAGCCGATTTCAAGAGATGAAATTCCCCCCATCATATTATTTTTTAAGCAAAAAGCGAAGAGCAGTCTTGAAACATGAAATTCATCCAAGAGGAGAAGGAACGATTAAAAAGCATAGAGTTATCATAGATGGAAAGAAACTCAAAGAGGGAGATTTTGCTACAAAATTAGCAGGTACAATGGGTGCAATAGCATCAGAAAACATGTATTCTGTAGGCAATTTAACAACTATGCTTGAATAGAAGGATCAAACAAAAATCCAGTTGCAAGACAAAATAAAAGAAAATGAAAGAAATATTAGTTGGGGAATACAAAAAATTCTAGAACAAGCTAGACTAAAGGATATGCAAGAGATCCAGAAATTGAATAAAGACTTGGATGAGGCAAAACACTTAATACAGGTCACACAGGAACAGGTTCGAAAGCTGGAAGAAGAAAATAAAAATTTGCAAGATAAAATTTTATCTATTGTTAACCAGGTAGTAGAACTTGAAAATTTCAGGACACAGGCATTAGAAATATATGTAAGAATAGAGGAGGAACAACAAAAAGTGTTCTCGAATCTGGAAGTAATCCAGAATTATTTTCAGGAATCAAATAAATCTTTGGAGAATGTGTTCCAAAAAGAAAGGGAGGCGAAAGCAGCTAGGACAGCCTTTTAGAAAGCAGTGGCTTCCTCATCAAAGGAAGAAATTGGAAAGACATAAATTATCTATTTCTGAACAGGTTAAAGGAGATATAATGATTAAAGTGTGGGAATCAAAATTGCCTGAATATAAACGAATCACAAGAGAAGTTAATGAAGATTGCCAAGGAATCTTTGATCTCTTTGAAAGAGATTCATTGAATATCGGGACAGATGATTGTTCTGGATTGTTAGGCGAAGTCAATATAGCCAAGCATCAATTGAGGTTTAAATAAGAGCTTGAGGAAAAGAAAGCAGAGATTTCAAACATCAAATTGATCAACATCACAGAGATCAACAAGTGGATGGTGACTTCGAGTTTAAAGTTGAAAATTGTTAAATTCACAAAAATAATGATAGAAAGTCGGTTGCCCGAATTACAGAGGAGATTTTTCTCATTTGAAGCAAATGAGATACCCGAAGATCCCAGGATCTTAGTAATTTTTTTGGGAAAATGTGTTCAGTGTGTTGATGCAGAAAAGGAAAGTTCGTCAACGCAAGCTTGAAACCTTTTTTAAATGTTTTTATTATTAGAAATTAAAAAAAAATTGTAAACGGTTGACATTATTTTTATGTAACCGTAATATTAGGAAGTTGGTTAATGACCAACGAGAAACTTTGATGAAAATGTATAAATATAGTTTCTAGAGGCTGAGAAAGGGCTTCAGAAATTTTGGAGAGATCCATTTTTGTAATATTAGTTTTGAACTACATGAGAATATAAATCGCAAAACGAGATTCTGGATCCTGCAACTTTGTAACTATGTGTCTTCCCCTATTTATTATACTTTGTTAAATTTTCCCTTTACTTGTTTTTCTAACAAGTAATCAATTTGAAGTTATATACATCATTGATTTATATTTTCAGGTTGGTTTGGATGTTAAATGGTTTACAATTTTTCCTCTGAAATTGCTTTAGCAATTTTAAGACCTGTAAATCTTTTGTTCCTTAATTCTTAACTCTTGTTAGAAATCTTCTTTTTCTTTCATCAGTGTCTATTGAAATATAAGATTCTTTCTTGATTAAAGCCTTATATTTCTCTGTATTGTTTATTTGTTGTTTACAATTCTCGAAATTGTTACAAAACCAGGAAACAACCTTGAATGTGTTTACATTATTGTTTTAGATTTTAAAATTGTTTTCCTTGATCTCATCTCTAGAAATCTGAAGTAACAAATTGATTGAAATCCATTTACAAGCAAATAAATTTTTATCATCCATGACTGTCCCTAGTAGCAGACAACCTAACGTTGAACTAGGCGTTCAGGACCAAACCAACATTGCCTTGAATTTATTCAATACCATTTTACAAACAACAACTAACCGAGTTGAGTTAGAATGATCATGGGATGCTATTGAGCGAGACATTAACATCCAAGAACAACAGGAAGCAAGACAAAGACAGTTGAGAAACTGAATCTGCTCTGATCTTTCTTTGATTCCTTATTTACAAATCTTTTCTTTAAATCTTTTACGGATGCCTTGACGGTATGTTTTATAGCCTTAAAACATAAACTTAGGAACACCATCTTTTTGGCGCCGCTGCCGGGGAATGAAGAAACGAATCTTTTCCCTGGGAAGAACGACATTGACATTTTCTGTTTTTGATAGTGAACAAGGACAGAAAACCTTCGAAGGCTAAAATATTTTTCACTTGGCGACTCCACACTAAATAAACTGGCTAGTAGCCGCAAGAACACCAGGAAAAACCCGGATAGTAAACAGACCTCGTCAGTCTCCGATCCAGAAAAAAATTTAAAATCATGAAAATCACTTAAACAAATCTTTTTATCCACATATACTATAGATTAGCCTAACTTTACGCAATCAAACTCATCGGAAACTCTTGAAAGATCACTTTCACTTCCCCCCTCATTTGATACTTTCTCATTTCCTAAAGTTTCTTCTCCAGATTTTCGAGAATATTCTCCTCACACTGTCCAAACTTCAGTTCCGAATCTAACCATGGCTGCACAAGGAGGTGCTGGAGCTGGAGGTGGTGCCCCTGGAGGTGGTCAAGTACCGCTTCCTGGGATTTTCTCTAAAGTGGATGCTAGATATGCTCCCCTCGTTCTTCATGTTCCTCTTCATGATCTCCCTGAGAATTATATGAAAAGCCTTCCGAAATTTACAGGGGAAGGTGATTTGACTGCCCAAGAACATATAAACTTTTTTGATCAATTTGCTGACATACTTGGAATAGAACATGAAGATGTTTATTCTAGATTACTTGTTCAAACTTTCGAGGGACAGGTGAGGCCCTGGTTCCGATCCCTAGCGGCTGGATCTTTGAGATCCTATGAAGAACTTGAAAGTGCTTTTATTAGGCAATGGGGAGAGAGGAAGGATCACCTCTACTACTTGACTGAATTCAGAGCCCTTAGGAAGAAAAACTCTGAATCAGTTTTAGAATTGACACAGAGGTTTAATAAGTTGTACAATAAAATTCCAGTTGAAGTTAAACCTTCACAACTAGCAGCAAACGTGACTTTTGCTGGCGCTTTTGATCCCGACTTTTCTTTATTGTTGAGAGAAAGGAGATCAATAGATCTTTCTAAAATGCAGGATGATGCGCTTGAGATCGAATCCAATATGATGGAATCAGGAAAACTTAAAGCAAAGACTGAAATTGGAAACAAAGAAAATAAAAAATTTAAAGAGCAAGGTGGACCTTCAGGGTCAGGAAAATCCTCTGGAGATAGAATAGAAGAGATGGCTAGGGTCATTCGAGAACTTTCAAACAAGATTTCGAAAATGGAACTAGAGAAATCTAAAAGAGATAATTTCCCCAGAAAATATTTTCGAAGAAATCCTGAACCTCAGGGACCTCAGAAAATAATTAAAAATGAAGATCAAAAAATTCAAACACCTTTTAAAAGTGAAAACTACATCGGAGAGGAAGATTTAGGAGATTTTGAAGAAATCGATGAAGATATTAGTAACCTTGGCGATGATAATAAATCCCCTTATTT
>SNQJ01S0051107.1:11903-26276 GCA_010110895.2 Picea sitchensis
AGAGATTGAGATAACAAAGTTCTTCTTGAGGTATTCAACCTACCCTTGAATTCTAAAAGTAATATTTTCCTTAGAGAAAACTTAATACAAAGGACATGCTTCCCAACTACACCTTTAGTGACATAGCGAGATAAAATAGTCGAAGGGAGCTAGAAAACATTGTCACAAGGATCCTTCTCTGGGCAAGCAATGTCCTCACTTTTATCAATATTTGAGCACAATGGTGGTTGATAATTTTCTTCATGGAGTAAGTCCAGACGCTCAACGGAATATTCATCAAAATCCTCAAGGTATGACTGAAAATCATTAGTAGAACATAGCACCAGGTCATCCTTGGGTGTTTGAAAAAGGTTTTTGATCATATCATCTCCTTGTTGCCAAATGTTTAAATTACTATTAACCTCATATGATAGTTGTAAAGGAAACTTTTGGGAATGACCCTCAATGTCATAAATGGGATCCCCATCATATCCAATCACATCCCATTTACACTTTTCGACATGTATGAATTCATCAATATTATCAACAAAGTTATTATCTTTATCATAACATGAAGGGATTAAAACATCCAAGGGATCCTTTATCACTTCTTCAATTTCCAAATCATAAAATAAAGCATCATCAGACTCTTGGAAAGGAAAATAACTTACCATGTTTACTTCTTCTTGTGCAGGATCTTCGAGGACTCGGGTAGCTTCATAAAATGGAAGAGCATGCATCATTGTCTTGTCCTCATGACTTGTCTCTTCAACTTCATAATAAGGAGGATCTATCTTGTCCAAGATTTACTTTTCTTCTTCCCCTTATGAATTATAGAACAAGGTATCATAAAAAACTAGAAAACGAAAGTGACTAATATCATCCTCTTCTTCTTGTGTAGGAGGAATAAGCTTTTGAATGGATTCATCAGAGGGAGGAGCACACAACAATACTTCATCATCGTGTTTGATATCCTTAGGCCCTTTCTCTTCAACCACGTCTTCATTATCCTTGTTAGAAGAATGAGTAATCTCTTTCTCTTCCTCATGGGATTGGAAAACCTCATTAGGATTCTTCTCCTCAACCTCCTGTCGGTTGATGACTTGTTCCCTTCTTTCTTGGAAATTACCAGTAAAGGTCTCAAGGGAAACTAACCTCTCCAAACTAAGAGTATCTGGGGTAAATAGGTGTCCTCCTTGAACAAGGAGATATTTGTCTCGATTTCTATAGCCATGTGATAAGCTTCATGGATTTTTTTTGGCCCCCTTTTACTAAGGAGAAACCCTAAATAAACTAGGAGTGCATTGGTATAGAGGTAAGAGAGGTATTTGTCTTTAGGACGGTGGCTTCTAGGAATTTTCCATAGTAAATTTTCAAACATGTCATGGAATTCCCAGATACTCTCGTTCTTAGTTTGTTTCGCGTACTCAAGTCTTTTTATTAGCATCTGTATATATCATAATTTAATACCCCATTTATTGAGAAATTTTTCTTCTAACTGGTCCATATATGTGATGCTAACATCAGGGAGATCGTCATACCATTTCCTAGCATCGCCATGAAGAGTGGCAGAGAAAAGTTTCAGTTCCAAATCTTCAGCATCATCACTGATAGGGTGGAGTTGAAAGAAAGC
Source organism: Picea sitchensis (assembly GCA_010110895.2). Lineage (NCBI taxonomy): Eukaryota > Viridiplantae > Streptophyta > Pinopsida > Pinales > Pinaceae > Picea > Picea sitchensis. The sequence goes on from SNQJ01S0051107.1 coordinate 13,516, forward strand.
CCAAAAATTATCCATGTGATTGTCGGCTCTAACCCCATCATTACTAGTGAATCTAGGGAGCCATTTTTCATATCTCGGAGGAATTTGTCGAGGGTAACCCAAAATTTTACTCATATCTAAGGGTTTGAAATTTCTTGGGTCCCATTGAGAAGCCATGGTTGGATTTTTCATCAGTGGAGTTTCCAAATAATCCTTCTAGGGATCATCAAAGAGAAAAGAGGGAATCACGCTCAGTGGAGTTGCCAGGTAAGCCTAGTGAGGTAAAGGATTTGGATAAAGTCTTACCGAAAAAGTGTCGTTCGAGGAAAATTGACTCGATGATCCCCAACAACGGCGCCGAAATTTTATTGCGCAATTTGTACTTTCCCAAAGCCAAAGGCAGGTGGATACTAAATTGGTGTAACAAGGAGGATGACCTATCACTATCACCTTAATAGGACACCTCTTTCTATTTAAGAGTAGTACCCCAGGGGAGACATCCCCAGTGACCTGGGGGTTTGAGAAGGCTAAGGTAAAAGTTATGAGAAATTCCCACCCCTCTCATAGGTCACTTAGATAAAAAATTTCAAGGTTTTACTGAGATGAAGAAAAAGATAAATTAAATGTAACTTCCTAGAACAAGACAATAAGTAGAATAGAGAAACAATTTGAAAGTGACATATGATGTTAGTGCTTCATAAAACCATGAACTCTTGAAAGATAAACAAGCTGATCTAAAACTGAAGCAATATAAACATGTATAACAACAATGAGTATTTAGAAACAACCACAACAAATAGGCCTTAGTAATGCTTAAAAATGACAAGATACAATAGCCCTTAAGTTGACAAAATGATAATGGTTGTTAGAAGCAATTATGGCAATGTTTAATCAGCTTTTAATCTTGATTTTGGGATGAATTTGTTGCTATTATAGATGGTTGTAGCAATATTTTGCAACAACAACTAATTAGTTGGTGATTTAGTCTACTTTAGAGTTAGTAAGAGTTAGTAAAAGTCTTAGGGAAGATGGTTTAAGAGTTGTTTGGTCAATCAATCACTTGCAAGGGCTGGACTAGTGTATTTTAGGGTAATGGAGTCAAGGTTCTGCAAAGGAAATTATTAGAGGAAATGACAAATGATAATAGGTAATATAAAGGGATGGGTGAGATGATTGAGGTGCTAGGAACCTAAGTCCTCAATATCTAAACCCTAGAAGGAAAAAAATGCTAGGAAGTAAGTAACCTTAGGCCATAGTGATTTTTGTCTTCCTTAGATCAATCTTGAAATAAAATGTATGAAGTTAATGAAGCAATGTCACTAGAGCTATACAAGGCTAAGGCTCTAGTGTACTCTTCAAAAGAGATGGTTTCTAGCAAAATCAAGTAGGTGGAAAATTGTAAGGAAAAGGATAATAACATATGCTTCTCCCCTAGGGTTTCAAACTAGCAATTTCATAATCTTAGAAATGAACAAGCAAATTTACCATAGCCATTAATAAATAAATGAAGAATTGCAGATTTACTTATTCATCAAGAATAATCTAGCAGAAAAACCTTAGTTGAAGACTTTCCACCATGAAAAATTAAAAAAAAACACGAAGAATAGCCTCTCCAAGAAGTTGCGCACCACTTAATTTCAGCCAAATACCCTTAAAGAGGGTCGAATTTCAGACCTCACACTTGTGTGAGTGAAAGATGATGAAAAATACAAGAGATTTGTGTCTTATTTATACAATGATAATGACCTTTAATTACAATTTAGGTTAGAAACCAACATGGCCAAATTACATCAAAAATCCAGTTTTTACATAAATTTAAAGAATTAAACCCTAAAATGTGGAGTAGAGGTGATGTCATTCCCTCCTRGGGTGATGTTGGGCCTCATAGGTGGGAAATTAGACTCCATGAGAAAAYCGTTAGGCTTTCCAAGGCCTCTGGWTGATGCCACATGTGCCACTTGGCACACAACTGCGTCCATTATGTCCATCTAATGTTGGGTGACATCTAGGGTCACAAGGGTGACATCATGGGCCTCCCAAGGCCAATGTTCAGGGGGGAGAGCAAGATCCCCCTAGGTCCAGGCTTGTCAAAGTGTCTCTAGTGGAACGCCCTTCTTTTTCTCTGGTGCAAGCCTCTGGTGTCTCTCTACCCCTGGTTTGGGTCACAACATCCATCTGGTGGGCCTTTAGCCCCATGGAGGTCCAAACTAATCATCTCCCCATATGTACTTGTTCATTCGGGCATGGTCCTGTAACAACAACAAGTATATCCTCCATGGGCTCATAAGTCACGGGGATCATTGCAATGTCAATCACATTTAATAATCAAGTTACCCAAAAATGTGCACCAAACCCCCCTTTACCCAGACAAATGCTCAAAGACGTTATGCAGTTTAACAAGCCAGGTTTGGAGAGGGTCTTGGTATTTCCTATTGGGATAATCCTCCTCAAGTTTGGGGTGTTTCCCAGGTGAAGACCAATATAGGTCATGTAGATGTATGAKATGGTGTAGGGAATGTTTGGGTAAGCGATGCAGTGATAATAGGGAAATGTAGGTCTTACCTGTGGGTGCCTCTATAGAGGGCGAGATGCACCTTGTCATGGATTCCATTATTTCCTAGCCCATTGAATGCCTTTTATTCTTTGCCTTATTTCTTTTTCTTTTCAATATAATAGTTGGAGGACACTGTCCTGGTGTGGTGACCAGTGGTGACAGTGTTACCCACAAGCACTTCACGGAAATGAGAAGGTTGGCTCTTGATGAGACCCCCTTTCTCTTGGCTATGCCACCAAGAGACACTACCCAGGTTTGGTGATGATATGGATGGCAGTGTCATACCACTACATCCCCATGGATCTACTAGGTCGACTCATGATGAGACCTCCTATCCACAAACTAGATCTTGAGTTTTTTTATTTTTATTTTACGGGTCCCATTTTCTTGTTGAGAAGCCATTTATTACTTTCTCAGGAATCCCTGGGCAAAGCATCTCAAGGTTTTATTTTGAATTTTAACTTTTTCTAGGTACTTTTACCCTCTAGGCCTTTATCCCCTTCTGCCCACAAGGCAAGGTACAACCCTTACTAGCTTGGCAAACCCAATGCCTGAACCAAGGTAGGGGAAAAGATGAGAGGGACAATGATGGAAAGTTGTAAGTATGGAAGGAATCGATGATGACCTTTCATAGACCCACCCAGTGGTAACTCATCCCTAAGGGAACCAACTTACTAGGGAAATTTTTCATCCCCCTAGGTATGGACAAGTTAAAGATCATAATTTCCAAGAAAACGTCATGAAAAAAAAGAGAGTTCAATGCACATATTTAAATACTTCAAAAATTAGAGTGACACATACCATGATACCCGAACTCATTACCTCATGGATCAAGATCCACTGCTACTTCTGAATTAGGTTGGTGGTATAGATGTTGCCACTGCTGATAGATGGGACGCACTAAAGAAAATATGGGCCCTCTAGGGCCAAGCTTAAGTCATATGGCTCTCAGTACTCCATGTCTAGGACCTATGGGCCTCGATATATAATCTCCTTAGTTATCCCTAGGATAGGGGATAACAGGACCTTAGAGCCAGATTGAAGTATTTATCTCCCCAACAATATCTTACTAGATGAATATCTTAGCAGATATCAGGTTGCAGAGCTCAAATGCTCTAGGGAGTTGTTTATGGAAGCAAAAAATGAAAGGAAATGGGGAGTCATTAGGAACCTCAGAGTTGTCATTCGAGACTCCTTTCCACTCTCACGAGAACCTCTATCTATACCTTCCAAATGATGGGCCCAATGGGAGAGGCACCATGGAATAGGCATATCCATTAGCTGTTGGAATGACAAAGATATTTTTGGTCATCGTCGTGGTTGATGTATGATGCTCTTAATTCATTGGACACTGTCTTCGTCTCTGAGACCCATTCTAGTGCTATTTGGCCTCCATCGGGAATTACGAGTTGTACCACTCAAAGTCTACCCTAGGAGGAAAAGTATTAACTTCAACAAGAGACCTCGATATCCTTGCCCCACACTTCAAATTAAGGAAACTAAGCTACCCTATCCTAGGGGGGAATCCATATGGCCTATCTAGCCCAATCGAATTTAGCAATGGGAGAGTTACTTGAGTAGATTGACTAAAACAACTAACAATATTGTCAACTCTCTCTCAATAAAAAAAAAAGTTAATATGTACAAGTTGTTGCTATATTTAACAAGCCATAGATGATATATCATTTAAACAACATGCTTGTTATAAAGTGTGAGAATGAAATGTTGGAAAACTAATAGAGAAAATATGGCATTGAGTGAATTAAGTGACTCAACATTCATTAGCTCAATATTTCATCATCAACAACCATGTAAACATTGAAATATTAGATGAAAACAAAATGGCACAAGGCTTCACCCAAAGATTGTCATGTGTTTGTAATATCCCCCTTTAAATTGTTGTCATGTTTAGTATTTATTTGGTTTAGAACTCTTGTCAAACAGTGATTTCCTCCTTTAGGGATGGTGGTATTTTTTAGTGTTTATTGTTGGTTGAAGACTTTTGTCAAACAGTTTGACTGTAAACCCACAATGGTTTGGAACCCAAGGGAATTTGTTTGCATTCAATCAATCAAAACAACAAATCTATTTATTGCAAATGATTATAACCCATCTAAACTGTTATAACAACTCACATATTCTGCAGAAATAGTGAAGATGATCACAATGTCATTCAACTGTCAAAAAATAAATAAAAACCCAACAAATCGAATCAGATTTGTTTTTTATTATTTTGACCTGAAGATACCCTGCTTGGCAGCATTTGATGGACTAGTATAACTCTCTTTTGGCTCCCATGATTGCAAATAAGTGCCATGATTCATACATACAACAACTGCAAACAATGGCAGTTCATCCTACTCTGAGCAACCACCTGTTGAAACCCCATGACCTAATAAATAATGGGCACAGTCCTCCTGAACTACTACCCATGAGATGATGTGTTGTTATTCACCATACTTGGACAACAGACAAAGCTTTTTGGATAGACCTTAAAGTAGGTAATTGATATGATGTAATGAGGAGAGAAAATATGAAAAATGACAAATAAATCTGTGTTGAGGCTAACCTCTTTTGACCCTTGTGATTTACATACAGTGATTTGGTCTCCTTTAACAATGTCACAACTACTGGAAATGATGCTATTCCCTTTAGAAACCCACGAACTGCAGAAAATGGTTGATGCTCCTTCTTGAAATCCCCACAATCTCATACAAGTGATGTGGCCTCCTTATTTAATCCCCCATGACCTGAGAATAACTAATACAACCCAATGAGAAGATCAGAAGTAAATATCTACATATAGATATGTTTCATAATGGCCTCTTCAAGACCCCCGCAACTCTGAAAATGCCCAAGATTGATCCAACTAATGAATCTCCTTCTTCCATAATGAATCTCCAATTAGAGATATGTATAATCTCTCCTCTAGATCAACTAGGGTGGATTTGTTTCACCACTGAAACCAATCGCTCAAGGATTTCAGGACCCAAAGCCAAGAAAAGTTATGAGAGCTCTCCAAAATCCAATTTTGTAAAATGATCATGAATAATGAGAGAATGATATCCAATCTCTCTTTTATCCCCCTTTTTTTCCTTTTTCCGCTCAATAATTAAATTTAAACTGACCTAATAAGGTTTTTCTTCAATATTTTTCTAAAATCCACTTTCCCTATCTTTTTATTTAATTATTCAATGTCACTTTTAAATATTTTTTTCCACCAAAATGACATTTAGATAATTAAATTAATTAATTCCCTTTTTTACTGACTATAGCCCATGGGAATTAGATAGGCTATTGAGTGGTCCTCCTGGAGTGATTACTCGGAAAGGGAAATTATAGTCCTCCCTTCCCGAGATTTCTCATCCTTGAGCAACTGCAAGTTATCCATAAGGGCCTTCAAAATGTCCATGGATTTTACATTGGAAGCTTTTGTATTCATTGTCACCTTGGAAGTCTTTATATTCATTGTATTTTTGCCTCTTATTCATTTTTCAACAACCACATAATCTTTCATTGATGAAATGGGGCTAGGAAAACCCTTAGACTCCTTGTCATATTCTCCCTGCTCACTTTCCTCTATAAATTCAGAAATATACGAGCCATTACATACTCGTTTCTTGATAGTATTTGGATCTGTTATGGGTTTGGATTGACAACATAATTTTCACATAACTTCGTTCCTTTAGTAAGTTTGGAATTTGTAGACAAAACTGGAAACTTCTCAGCCTCTTCATCATGCTTTGAATCTGATATATCTTACATAGGTGGCTCTTGTGATGAAACAAGATGTTGTTCATCCTCATGTCGAAACTTCACTTGGCCTTGCACACCCTTCATTGCTTTAACATATTCAATCAAAATCATCAATGCTTCTCCTTTATCATTCACTTTAGTCAAGAGAGACCATGAACGACTCTTTTCAAATGTAATAAGGGAATTGTCAAACTTATTCATTCTATAAATAGCCTCAACCCTGTTATCGTACAATTTGTACTCTGATCAATGGAAAGGTTAACAAAGATCAAATTGGCATAACTTGAGGCTATCTTATCACTGTCACCTCAATAGGATGCTTATTTCTATTTAGGGTTGATGTCCCACGGGAGACGCCCCCAGTGACCTGGGGGTTTGAGAAGGCAAGGTTAATATGTCTATGAAAAAATTACCCTCTCACAAGTCACCACTAATCAGAAAGTCTCGGGGTTTTAACCAATCAAGTAGTGAAGTATCAAGGTGTACCTACCATGAACAAAGCAACAAGAAAATATGTGTTTCGCAAGTACAAATTGTTGTTAGTACTTTATAAAACCACGAAATTTATCAATAAAATCAACGGCTGATATAATGGTGAAGTAAACAGAAATTTATAGCAGCAATATTTACAAGACAATAACTTCACAATAAGTGCCTTGACATAGCTTCAAAATGACCAAGAATAATCACTTATTAACATCAAAATACTAGCATTTGTCATAATCAAGTAAGGCAATGCATTGATTAAATTTTTCAATTTCTTTTAGATGCTTTTAGTGCTGCAAAGTATGGTTTTAGATTACTTTAGTAACAATAGGAACAAAGTTTGTAGATTAGGTTATTTTAATGTTAAAATAGGTTAGTAGAAGGCTTAAGGTATAGGGTTTGATAGTTGTTTTGTATCAATCACTCAATGGAAAGTATTATAATAGTTCCTTTAGGGAAAATGGAGTCTATTAGGTGGAAACATGATCCAAGTGGATATCGGTGGCCACCCACCTTTTCCAACTGGCTCAATACAGTTTTCTGGCAGTTTTGGTAATTTACTATTTTTAGCAGTTTTTAACTTTCGAGGCCATTTTGAGGGCCTAAATGAAGGTTTTTTGGGATCGAGGTTCTCAATGATAGCCAATAGCTTTGATTGAGCCACCTAAATGAATATCCTCGACGATACCTTTCCAATGAGCCATTGTGCGCTAAAACGAAGATCGTATGCAAAAGTTATGACCCCGGGAAGTTGATGTACTAACTTACCCAAACAAGGCCCACATGACTTTTGGCACTTCATCTCATAGGGTTATGTTTTTGGATGTCTAGGGTTTTGACATTCCTGATTATTGTAAAATTTCCTTCAGAGCCTCATTATAAGCATCTTCTTACGAATGCGAGTAGCGTTCACATCTCTTCTCAGAGATAAGTTGCCACCATTCTAGCGAGTCTTTCACTCTGTACTTTTACAGTCTCTGTACATTTATTTCATTAATAGAAATCATGTATTACTGTATCTCTCTGTTTATGGTTGCATCTCTGATACATTTCTGTTATATTATTGGATATCCGCGATATCTCTAGGCATTTCTTTATTATATCTCCGCTCTCATTTCGTGCCGAAAATAATCCGGATCAATGGTATTAAAGTAGGTTGCTCTTGATCATTTTTTTCAGTGCATGTCCCCGACGAGGTCCAAGTATAGAAAGTTGGGTATCGAGCTTGTATCTCTTGAATACAATCACTCTCGCATGCCCAAGAAACCCTTCGTTGCAGAAGAAAAGAAAAACGACGGAGCAGATGATCCTATCAATCTATTGCTTGAGAAATATCTCACGCAATAGAGGGATGAAATGATGGAGAATTTTTCCCACATCCTTCAACGCTTGTCGATAGCAACATGCGCATCTTCATAAAACAACCACTTTGGAAGCACCTCTCCTTTCAAGGTATAGGTTAATTTTGATATTCTCGTATTTGAAGGTCAGATAGATGTGGATGCCCTAGAAAAATGGTTAAATCCATTAGAAGGTTGTTCTTTTGTTCATATTTTTTCTGACAAGGAAAATATTACCTTCGCACTCCTTAAAGCTCTCCCCAATGTCAAACATTGGTGGGAAACTTACTAGGAGCAAAGTTCCATGGAGGAGTCTGGAATATACGGGGTCGATCCCACTTGGGATTTTTTTGTGGATGCGGTAAAGAAACAGTGTTATCATGTTGGAAACTATGAGGACCAGTACATGAGATGGACCACGTAGCTGCAAGAGAGAGGCCAAGCAGTTCTAGAGTTAACCAATACCTTCCATACCTTACGCACCAAGCTGGGTATCAAAGACTCCGAATGACATTTGGTTATGAAATACCGTGGGGCTCTACACAGATACATCCAAACTGAAATGGATTTTCTGGACATCTCATCACTCGGTGCTACTTATCGATATGCTGTTAAAATCTAGCAAAAATTTAAGCACCAGAACAAATGGGAGTTCGGGTTTGCAAATCCACAACAACCAAAGTATGACAAAGACGGCCCTAACAAACTGTCTCCCAAAAACTAGTCCAAGCCACAGGAAAATAAGGGTCACAGGAAGACAAAGAAGGACACCGAAAAATGGTGCGATTTCCACAAAATCCCCTGGCACAACACCAATGAATGTCTCTCAAAATAGTCATTGGTGGCCGAGATCAAAGATAGGGAGCTGAACCTTGATTCAAAATTTGATTCTAAAAATACTGGTAAAAAACAGATCATCGACGCAAACCCTACTGCTATTGTCATGACCGCAACAATTCAACCAGGAGAACCAACATATCCTGAAGAGGGGGAGCGCCTTTTTCATTCACAGATGTGGGTGAAGGGGACCCCGATACATTTTATTGTTGATAGAGGAAGCCATAAGAACCTCATCTCAACAGAGGTCATCAAACAATTGGGATTGTTGACAACACCACACTCGCAACCATACAACATTGGGTGGCTTCGCCAAGGACGAGATCTTCGTGTCATCCAGCAGTGTCATTGTTTCTTTGGGGGATCATCTCTACAAAATACCAGAGGTAGTTTTGACTACTGTTCCACCTAAACAATTCCGCAATGTAGTATCTCATACTACAAAATTNCTTCCGCCAATAGAGTGAAGATTAATGACAAGATGAGTAGAAAAAATGACATAGGATTCTAGGCATATATAATTCCCTTAATCCCCCTCGCCTTTCCCCTCTTGTGGTGTCATAGCCCCTGTAAGCGCTCCTCCTTAGTTAGTCACGTCCTTTTATTAATTCTGCCAAATAAAGATATTTAGTGTTCAAAATGTTCAAGTCACCATGGCATATATACCTCATGGTGCTAAATAAAACATGGTAATAGAATATTCATGTAGAAAAGGATTTAAAACATACTTAAATACAATGTATTCAAGAGGGTCAAACCGGGATATTACAGGAACAAATACGTCTAAATTGTTGATTTTTTTTCGGTTTGGCGTGTTTGTAGAGTGACAATTTTCTCCCATCTTTGGAAGTCTCATAATAGAATCAATTATAAGAAAAAAGAGCAAGATATTTCCTTTGCTTAGTCTGCGAGTATTTTGGTTATGGTCAACATCTCTTTTAGATTCAAGTCCACGTTGAAAAATGCTGTCCAGATTTGAAGCATTTGTGCCAACTCTTGGAGTATTGTAGTAAGCTCCCTTGCACAATCAGTTGCCTCTTGCCCAAAAATTCCAGATTCCTTTAGCAAGCCCAATAAAATTTCATGCATTGCTCTCGCCATTGCAGAGGTGGCCAAACTACNACCATTGATTCCTAAGGAGGGAGGATTGATCCAGGTGGATATAGGTGGCCACCCACCTTTTCCAACTGACAAAACTGTTTTCTGGCAGTTTTGGTAATTTACTACTTTTAGGACTTTTTAACTTCCTAGGCCATTTTGAGGGCCTAAATGAAGGTTTTTCGGGATCGAGGTTCTCAATGATGGTCGAAGGCTCTGATTGAGCCCCCTAAATGAATATCATTGACGATAACTTTCCAACGATCTATCATGCACCTAAAACGGAGATCATATGCAAAAGTTACGACCCCGGGAAGTTGATGTACTAACTTACCCAAACAGGGCCCACATGACTTTTGGCGCTTCATCTCCTAGGGTTAGGTTTTTGGATTTCTAGGGTTTTTTACATTCCTGATTATTGTAAAAAGGCCTTCAGAGCCTCATTTTAAGCATCTTCTTGTGAATGTGAGTAACAGTCACATCTCTTCTCAGAGATAAGATGCCACCATTCTAGCGAGTCTTTCACTCTATATTTTTACAGTCTCTATACATTTATTTCATTAATAGAAATTGTGTATTACTGTATATCTGTGTTTATGGTTACATCTTTGATACATTTCTGATGTATTATTGGATATTCGCGATAGATTTGGGCATTTCTTTATTATATCTTTTCTCTCATTTCGTGCCGAAAATAATCTCGATCACAACAAATCTTGAAGGAAAAAATTATAGTAAAAGAACTAAAGACAAGAGAGACTAATAGTTGAAGTGTTGGTAACCCAAGGCTTCAACTACCGAACTCTAGGGGGAAAATAGCTACTAGGGTGTAGGTAACCCTAGGCCCTAGTAATTTTTGTCCTTCTTTAACTCAATGATGAAGCAAATGACAGTGTTTTCGTTCTTATACACACTTTCAAATGTGGGCTAATTCCAACCCACTTAATGTGTCCTTGGAGGCATAGTGCCTAGGTTCAAGACCACTATCATCTCGACTTGAACCTCTTTCATCTAGGCTTACTCCTAGGGAAGCCAAGGGGGGCATACCCTAGTTACTATGTGAAATTAAAAGTTAATTCTAGGAGTTGATTTTAGTTGATTAAAGGTTTGGGGATCTAGCCTACATGCAAAAGCAACAATGCAAAGTGCAATATTTTAAGTGCAAAATAAGTCCCTTCCCTAAGGAAACTAAGACTATTGCCTAAGATTGGGAAAAGGGTCAACTAAGTTTAAGGGAATTTAGATTTTACAAAGATTACAGTAATATTACAAAAGAATTACTAGATACAAGATTCTACAATTAAGACTAGATACAAAAGTATGAAAGCAACAATTATCTGCAAAGTTAATAGATCCAAGAATGACTAAGAAATGCAACAAATGTACAAATTATGTAACAATGGACAAAGCAAGATATAAAAAAACTAACTTGCAACTAACTTGGAATAAACTTGAATGTGCAAGTAAAGAAGATATTGCTCAAAGGGAAAGTGAACCACAACACATCAAGCCAACTATCCCAAACAAAGAGTGCCTCCAAAGGATGTGCAACTCAAAGGGGAAGTTTCACCGGCATACACAACAAGAAGCCCCAAATAATGAAGATGCCTCCAAAGGATGTGCAACTTCAAGGGAGGAGACCAATTACACCAAAACACAACTTAAACTCAAAATAAAATGTTGAAATGAGGTCTCCAAGGGATAATGTGCAAATTTAGTTGACAGAGTTAAACCCACAAGATGCTTAAAGTGAAATTTGCATGTAGATGTAAAAGCAAAGTGCTTGCAATGTAACTTAAGCATAAACCATAAAGATACCAATGTAGATTGCCCAAGGTTAAGTGGTTTGGTTAGGATTAGTTAAGTTATTAATGTGAAGTGTGAATCCTAGACTAAGTGACAACCCAATAACTCTCCCCCTTGTACCAAAAGAATTGTTGGGTGCTCAATAACTGAGGCAAACAAGGCCACGCCCTATCTCCATAGGTCAATCCAGAAACAAAAGTACTCCATAAGGGGGACACCTAGTGCCGTGAGACCATCCCTGATCTAGCACCCCCTGCTTCTTCCTTAAGTTCCCTTTTTGTTGGCAAAGTTGAGACAGTGGTTGGTGACCTATTAAACTAGGTATATTTTAGGCCCTAAGAGACTAAGGTAAATTGAGCTTAAGTTAGTTAAGTTTAAATTATATTAAGGTGACTTTAATGTAGTGCTTGTATGAAAGTATGCTTGCAATGTAAATAAAAGTACTTGAAAGATAAATGACAATAAAAGTAAAGTACTTGAATGGAAATGGAAAGAAACTTAAAAAGCTTGAAAGTAGATAACAAGATTATACAATGCTTAAAATGGTAAATTGCAAGACATTAAATAAGTACTTGTAAATATAGATAACTTGAAAGCAAAGTACTTGAAGTAAAAATAACTTGCAATGAAATGAAAGAGAAAGATAAGCACCCTAAACTTGTTATGCCTCCATGGGCCTAAGATAACATGAGATGATTACTTCTAGATCTAGATAATTTTAAACCATTAAGCACATGAAATAAGAAAATACCATATACTAGCCTAGCCTTACGATTTTGGAGGTTGGCTTAGCCAAGCACTCACCAAGGTATAGGCAAACAAGAAAAAAAGAAATTCTTGAAATGAAAACTAATCTAACAACCACAATAAGTGCACAAGATGGAGGACAAAGCCTTCTAGTTTTG
>SNQJ01S0051107.1:26326-36891 GCA_010110895.2 Picea sitchensis
GGATTGATTAGGATTAGTTAAGTTGTTAATGTGAAGTATGAATCCTAGACTAAGTGACAACCCAATAACTCTCTCTGCTTGTACCAAAAGAATTGCTGGGTGCTCAATAAGTGAGGCAAACAAGGCCACACCCTAGCTCTACAGGTCAATCCAAGAACAAAAGTACTCCACAAGGGGGACACCTAGTGCCGTGACACCTTCTCCGATCTAGCACCCCCTGCTTCTTCCTTAGGTTCTCTTTTTGTTGACAAAGTTGAGATAGTGGTTGGTGACCTATTAAACTAGGTAGATTTTAGGCCCTAAGAGACTAAGGTAAGTTGAGCTTAAGTTAGATTAGTTGAAGGTGATTGCAATGTAGTGCTTGTATGAAAGTGTGCTTGCAATGTAAATGAAAGTACTTGAAAGATAAAGACTTGAAATGTAAAGTACTTGAATGGAAATTGCAAAAAAGTAAAAAGTTTGGAAGTAAATAACAAGATCATACAATACTTAGAATAGTAAATTGCAAGACATTAAAGAAATACTTGTAAAGATAGATAACTTGAAAGCAAAGTACTTGAAGTAAAAATAACTTGCAATGAAATGAAAGAGCATGATAAGCACCATAAACTTGTTATGCCTCCATGGGCCTAAACTAATATAAGATGATTACTTCTAGATCTAGATTATTTTAAACCATTTAGCACATGAAAGAAGCAAAAACCATATACTAGCCTAGCCTTACGATTTTGGGGGTTGGCTTAGCCAAACTCACTCCAAGGTGTAGGAAAACAAGAGAAAAATAGATGCTTGAAATGAAAACTAATCTAACAACCACAACAAGTGCACAAGGTGGAGGACAAAGTTTTCCGGTTTTGTGCACAAGTGGGTGAAAAGAACTTGAAAATAAAAACTTGGAAATAAATCCTAGCCTCTCAACCTTGTCCCAATGACAAGTGGGGCAAACAATGAAAAATAAATTGCTGAAAAATAAATCTAAATCCTAGTTTTACGTTTTTGAGGGTTGGCTTAGCCAAGCTCTCACCAAGGTGTAGGCAACTTGTAAAAGAAAAAAACAGAAAATTATTACAATGAGAGAAGTGCAAGCCCTTGAGACTCCCTTGGGCTTGCTTACAATGTGTAGATGAGAAAAGAAAGAGAGGGTATTTGATACCCAACTTTGGGAGGCTGATCTCTAGCTTGTTGTGGCCCCAAATGGTTTTTTGGACACCTCTTTGGTTACTAACCTGCAAAAAACTAGCAAGCAAAAGCTTGCTGGAAATGCTGCACAAGTGACACAAATGTTAAGAAAATTTATGCTTTTTACATTGAAATTTTCTGCAGAAAATTACAGCAAGTATATTATATCGAAATGACCTATTCTAAGTGTTAGTATGCCCAAAAAATCAATGGAAATGAACAGAAATAAAATGCATAAATTTTAGAGGTTCAAAATGGATGAGGAAGACAAGTTTCCAAATCTGAAACAAGCCTTTCAAACCCTTGAAGTGTCCTGCAAATATTTGTGAGCAAACTACAAGAAAATAGAAAATGATGATTAGATATATTAGAGGAAACAAAATACTTTGTAAATCTAAAATCTACTCACTTAGATCCACAATAATACTATTGCAAATCTACCCAAGCAAAATACTTTGCTTGGGATCTCTACTCTAGATCTAAAATAATGCTTACACAAAATAAACACCAAGCAATATCTCCTCAAATCATAGATGCACCAAGAAGACTCTTAATACACCATTGTCCTCCAAAGCTTTCTATTAATCCAAGTAGGAGGTTGCTGCAAATACTTGCAACAAACTCCTCTCCAAAAGAAATGAGCAAGAATGAGCAAGAGAGATAGATGGGAGAGATGGGAGAAATTTGAGCATAATAACAGTAGCAAAATAATTGGTGAAAAATGAGGAGGGAAGGTTTCATTTATACTTGGAGAGCAAGAGCTACCCCTCTTGGATCTCTTCCAAGTGTCAACTAAAGAGCAAGAGTGAGCATCTCTAGAGGAGGGGCACACTTCTAGGGTTAGGGTTTTGGTATGGTAGTGGGGAATGAGTTGGCAAGCAATACCAACTCAAAAGGGTGAGGTGGAGGCTTTATGAGGGCGCACTAGGGGAGAGAGGGCCCCACCTCTTTTATTTTTTCATTTTCTAAAGTCTTCTCAAGGAGGGGGGCGCAACTTCCTTAGGGGGAATGATGTGTTGAAGTGGTGGCTAAGTGAAACGTGGTTGTGAGGGTTAGAAAAATGTTGGATAGATAAATTAAAGGTTTAGGCATCATCTCCCATCTTTTCTCTAACCATTTTGCTTAATTTTACAAAAATTGATATTTTGACTATGTCAATACTATCAATTAAATCGCTGTTTTGGATTGACTTAGAGTCCTCATGGACAAACACCTAGAAAAACTTGTCCAATTGAGCTGAAACTTGGTACAAGGGTGTAGGGGGTCTCATTCCATTTCTTTTAGGCATAAATACCCCTATCAAAAGTCCAAGGACCTATTTTTTATATTTTTTTATCAAAAAATAACTAAAATTACCACTAACTAGGTAATTTAAAAAAAAAAAAAAAAACTATTTAGACTCGACGAAATTCCGCAAGATTCTAGGAGATGTTTAGCATGGTCATTTACATTATTCCTAGACATTGGCTACCATAGGGCTAGACCATTATAATGCCTTTCACCACTTTGGAGGAATTATTTGTGGGAGTGAAAAACTCAAGGGAAATTAATAAGGCTGGTTAGGCCAAATTAATAACCTGAGGAAAAAAAATACTCAGTGAAAGAGACTCTTCTAATGATGAAGTCCTAAGGCAACTGACCTAACTATGATCCATGCAGACCCATTACATTATTATCCCACGCAGGGGAGCGAAAATTCCATTACAAAAAGAAGTGCTGAAGGCCAAAACTGCCTTGTAGAACCAATAAGTCTCTGATTTGGTAGCACCCGATGGTGCATATCTTCATGGTACATGGAGTTGACCCCCTAGTTGAAATAGGTGGTCAACACTACCTAAGGAGGAGTGTGGATGGATGGGGGTCATTGGTTGTTGATGAACCTCCATAGATGATGGGTTGGCCCGAGTGCAAAGATCACAAGTCCTATAGCTGCAGTAGCTCATGTTTAATTTTGATGACGATCATGCTTATTATTACTGCATCCCCCAGGGCAGAGATAAATGATTTTAATTGTTTTCTTGTAATTGGCCCTATGCCAATAATTTTTGTTGTTACTGCTAGATCTTGCTCGGGATTTTGCATGTTTGATGCCCCATGTTGATTTTTGGTTTTGTGAGTTTCAATAGGGCAGTTATTTATGCCTCTTTATGAGCCCATAGTGGTCACCTTTTACTTTTTCCACTGCTTTTTTTTAGTACAACACTAGCTGTACATATTGTTATATTAATTGGATTATATATATATATATATATATATATATTGATGGATGGATATATAGTTGAATGTCATAGGCCTTGGGTGTAGAGACCATCTACAAGGTGAAATGGTAGCCTCACGAGGGCACGAGAAAACATCTTTCAAGTTCTTATGTGGTAAAGAATAAGATTTGAACAGAAGTCAATATGCTTTAATTCAAAAGCTAACTATTTTGGAATGGATGCTATCCCTCTTGCATCCGATGTTTGAAGTTGCTGCTGAAGCTACGATATATCATATGTCATATTTTACACTGCTTGTTAAGTTTGCAAGGATATTGTTATCAATACTATACATTCACAAGCAAGTAGATTCTAACAATAAACTAGAAATATTTTTGAACCCATTGCTCATGATATATAACATAATCATTAATTTGTAACTATTATTATCTGAACCACAATTTTCATTTACATTCTTCACAATTTTCAATATAGTTTACATCCTCAACCTTCAGACATTCGGAAGAATATTTCTGCCAATGTTGGCTCCTTTGAGGATACAAAAGTAACATCTTTGCTATTGCGTTGGGGCGAAGATGAGGTCTGGCACCTGGGCCACAGCTTTGATTTCATTCTTGCAGCTGATTGGTACGCTTCTGTTCATTTTATCAGAGCCTCCAACAAAGTCGAGATGTAACTTGTAGTGCTATTTGAGGTTTTTTTTACGTTGGTTTCTGTCTATTAGAAAAAATGGAAATGAGAGAAAAAGAAAGTGCAATGATAGAAAAGACTTGTATCACACATCCAAAATTTGACATGATTACAGTTTACCATTCCGTTTTCCTCATTTTTAATGGCTCATTCAAAGACTTTCAGTTATTATACCCAAAATAATAATTATTCTGTGGAAATTGACATGTTTAGGTAGACATCATGGACAAACTTTCACTTTTACAGTCTTTTTTATATACATTTTTAATTCTTGCAAAAAGTAGAAAACACATGTTTTTGTCTTTTGGCTTTTAGACCTTAGCAGTCCAGACTCCATACATCACTCCAGAATTCCCAGCAGCATGTTCTTCTCTAGCTATTAGATTTTAGATCTTAGATTAGATCTGCTTTTCCTTTTTATAAGAGTGACCTTTGCTCTCCCACAGTGTATTGACACTATTGTACTTAGCAGTCCCATTGACCTACTTGTGGTCATTTGTTTAACATTAATAAAATTATCTTATTTTATGCCACTTAAATATAAAGTTAAATAATTAATGCATATACCATATTTGTTCAGATGGTGCAAGCACAGTTATAATGTGGCTCTATCGGTGGCAGAGCCAACAGTAGAATATGCCGCTGATAAAATGATTTGATATATGCTACACCACCATCAAGTAGATTTCTGTTAGTTTATGTTAGACTGTGAGTCCCTAGACAATCACAAAGTCCAAGATCACCTACTTATGAGTTGTAAACCTTATCTATTGATGAGGTGTTGTCATGATTCATTGATGAGTTGTCAATGAGATCTAGATCTAGAAGTGGTCCAATCCATGTACTATAAATTCATATCATGAGCTCAATACAAAGAGTAATAGAATGGCATAAAGCCTTTTCCGCCAATTATTGTCTTGTCTTGCTTGTGCTCGAACTCATAACATGGTATCAGAGTTCTTATAGTTCTTAAGGGCCTGGTAGTCTTGAGATCCATGGTAGTGATTCATGGAAGGTGAGGTGTTGTAGCTTCACATGGTAGTGATCCATGAGAAAATAAAGTGCCTTATTTATATTGGAATTGATAAAATTTTCTCCCCGAAGAAGAAATCTCTATGAAGTGAATAGACTGGTTGCGTCCTCTTCCAAATCTTCTCGTGGTTTAGTTTGTTGTAAATTGGCAATGAATTGATTGAAGAAGTTCGAAGAAGTTTTCAGGCCGCTGTCAAACAAGAAATGTGAAAGAGAATAGATGGGTATGTGACACCAACAGCAGATCTAATATTTCGCTTTTGTGATCTACCCTACTACACGTAGCCAAAATTTATCAACAAATAGCAATCTGCTCCAGCCATACATTCCAGCGACCCACTCAAGTGAGAAATAAAATCTGTAGCGGCAAAATCGTTCCAATCGTTCATACTTTCATCCAGATCTACATGTCCTAGAACTCCACACATAGTTAGGAAAGAAGGAACTTTAGTGAAGAAGAATGGCAGTATGTGAAGCGATCTGCAATGAGAGGCATAAATCTGAAGCGATCTGCAACAAGAGGCACAGATCTAAAGCGATCTGCAATGAGAGGCATACGTGTTGGTGTTTGATTCCGCGAGCAACAAATGACATATGTGCTGCTCAAGAATACTGTCCAACGAATCCATTTTTTGACTCAGAGAAATGCATTGATAGCAGTTTCAATGACCTGGAAACAGCAACAGAAAAAGGGGTTCTCGGCCATCAATCAAATTCATTCATTCTTGTAAAAGAATTCTACCGGGATCGGCTCAAAAATTGCTCCAGACGTATCCTGTTCTAGTGGCATCCGTGCATTTTTTTTGTTTATTCAAAATCGGACCAAGTTTGGGTCCTCAATTGTGGTTTTGAACTTGTAACCTAGCATTGGACGGGCAATTCTCCGTGTGTATATCCTGAGGAAAACAAATGGCGAAAAGAACTCTGCGATCTAAGATCTTTTTGTAGCAATTGAAGCTGATGGAGGAATGAGAATGACGATGTTCAAGCAGAAGACTAGCCAATCGTCTAGAAATTAAGGTAAACATGCTTCTTTTTTTACGGTCTTTATCCCATATGATCAAGTCACACCCTAATCAACTCTATATATTAAACGCTGTGACCTTTTTATTGAAGTAAAAGAGTTATAGTAATGGGTGTCTAGTTGGTAGAATGATTTGCTTTCAATTAAACAAAGTGGGAGACTTGGGAAAGACAAGTTTTCTTTGGTTGAAAGGAATGATTAGTTCACTTCATCTTGCTTTAATAGCACCCTTCTCTTCATTGTAACCCCACAATGTTGATTCTTTGTAAGTTAAGGTTGATGCATGAGAGTTCCAATACTTTTTTGTAACTAAAAACATTGAATAAAAATATTCAGTTTCATGGTTGATGTGTCTTTGATCCGGCCCAAAATTTGAATAGGGGGATCAAAGGCATTTTGTGTACTCGAGTGTCATTGGACTGGTGATGTTTTTCTTGCCTAGCCATTGTTTCATATTACAAAGTATATAAGGATCAATTGAAGACAACTTAACGAAATTCATGCACAATTAATGTCATTCAAGCACATACAAGCAAAGCACATAAAATTGAGCAGCGACAAAGATATAAAATTGTCAATCAAAACAATTTTACATCAAATCGTTGAAGCAATGGACACATCAAGCTAATATTCAAGGACTCAAAGGATCATCAAGCGCTCATATTCAAAGATCAATTCAACTTCATAACTAACAAGTGTAACTTGCAATTAGTCTTTTTTGTAAGTTATCAAGTTCAATTGTAACTTGCGATAGTTTTTTATGAGAGTTTCAAATCAAATCAGGTTGAATTGTAATTTACAGTTGCACTCTCGGTTCAACCCGACACCTATTTGAGTCATTGTAAGTCAAAATTTGACAAGTCCGAGTGGTTAAAACTCAAACAATTGTAAACATCACACTTTGGGTGCATTTTTGGTAGTATCCGACACCCTCAGCTTGTTGGAAACAAAAATCAAGGGAGCGTGATACAAAAGAAGTGAGTTCAAGTGAGCCAGTTCAAGTGAGCGAGTACAAGTGAGCGTGCCAGTAATGGCTAAGATCATGGAACTGGTTTCCTTATTGGAAACTTTGTTGGAAACACCATAGAGCAATTTGGTCATCTTGACCAACAAAACATTGGAAAATGTTATTACATGTTTGCGAGTCATGCAAACAAAGGTTCATTTGTTGCAATCTCAATCTCAACTATTGAATGATGAAATCAGGGATCTCAAAAATCAGTCGTTAGTAAAGCATTCCGAACTAATCCTCATTCAGAACAACCCTCTTTATGATGTTATTGATGATGATGATGATGATGATGCTTCAGATGAAAATTCCATTCATGAGCAATTGAGTGAAACAATTCCAATTGAAGATGAAGTTGTACATGATCAACACAATCTTTCCAACAACATTGTAAGGCCTTGGGAAGAAATACAATTCAACCAAAATTGACATGGCTTGGGATATGACAAAGGCTACAGATTTCATATTCCTGATTACTCCAAACCAGTTCAGTTTGTGAGTGCAAGATTTCTTGAAGAAATTAAGAATATTGATAATAAGTGCCAACATTGTCACAGAGTTGGTCACATGGAGAATAAGTGTTTTGATCTTCATCCTTGTCTTCATTGTGGGAAGACAAATCAGTAATCACCTATCTGAAAAAGGTCGAAAGAAGAAGAAGGTTAAGAAAAAAAATCCATTATGGATGGATAAATTCTTGGAGATGGAATCAACAAGTAAAGAAGCTGCATAAGTCTTACCATTTAGTCAAGACAGAGGTAAAGACAGTTGCATGGAGAAATGACAATAACAAAAAGATTTCAAACAACTATTCCAAATGATTTTGGGCATGACCTAGATCCAATTTACTCTCCAACACCTTTAGGGGGAGTACATTGGTGAAATCAAAATGGTGAGTGTTAAACCAAAACCACCACATTATTCAAATCAAAATGGTTAGTGGTCAACCAAAACCACCAAATACAATTGAAGAACAGAAGAATCCAAAGCTCAAACTTGGATCCCTTCAACTATGAATCATTGGAGAACAAAAGAATCCAAAGCTCAAGCTTGGATCCCTCGAAAAATAGAAGAATCCAAAGCTCAACCTTGAATCCCTTCAACTATGAATCATTGAAGAACAAAAGAATCCAAAGATCAAGCTTGAATCCCTTCAACTATGAATCATTGAAGAACTAAAGAATCCAAAGCTCAAGCTTTGATCCTTTCAACAAACTTCTCACCTTGCACTTGATAGGGTGGAATATCAGACATCAAAGATGATAGTCAGGCTTCAAGATTCGAAGTCCTATCGGTAGTAAAAATCAATCAACATTTGTGAATTCCAGCATAGCAACTGGTCTCCTCAAATCAATCAATTATTGGGATGCTAATCAAAAGAACGAGAATATTCAAACATGACAGCTGCCCACTTCCAGATGAACTATTCAACATCCAAATATTGGTGGTTTTTCAAGCATATCTTCATTGAAGCTTAGTTTCAAAGTTTCAGATTGAAGATTGAAGATGATACCAATTATTGTTTCCTTACTGGTACAATTATTCAAACTTGTGATTAAGGGGGGAATGTTAGATTGTGAGTCCCTAGACAGTCACGAAGTCCAAGCCACCTACTTACGAGTTGTAAACCTTATCTATTGATGAGGTGTTGTCATGATCCATTAATGAGTTGTCAATGAGATCTAGATCTAGAATTGGTCCAATCCATCTACTATAAATTCATATCATGAGATCAATACAAATTGTAATAGAATGGCATAAAGCCTTTCTTGCTAATTCTTGTCTTGTCTTGCTTGTGCTCTATTTCTTAACAATTTATATAATACCGAGCATAGTTAAACAAATGGCTTTTGCAGTCATATTTAAAGTATTCGTATGGTGTCAACTGCATGTGATCAAACAAGCTATATCCAGTTTCATAATCATCACAATTGATTCAGTGCAAAAGAAGAATTGAGTTCTTTTGCACCAGTTATGTGAGCATCTCAAGAGGAACTTATATTCTCCTGAACACAACGAAGAACTTTGTTCCTCTTCAGATTAGATTTTTGGCACATTTTTGTATATTTATGTGAACAGATGCAGAAGCTTTGTTTTCTTCAAGAGTATATTATTAATGATGTTGCTCTTTTGACTTATTGATAAAATCAAGTGTGGTGTCAACAAATCCTAGTCCCACCTTTATAGGGGTTGTTGCCGTCCTTATACACACCTACAATCATGGAGAAGTCTCCAAACCACTTGGTGTGTCCTTGGAGGCACAAACCTAAGTCCAGACCCATTGTCACCTCGATCTAGATCTCTTCCGTCTAGGCTCACTCCTAGGGAAGCCGCGGGGGGTAGACCCTATTAAACTATGTGAAGTATTGTTGTTAAGGTTCTAGGAGTTAATTGAGTTGTTAATTAGGGAAACCCAACCCAATGATGAGCAACAAATGCACTTATGCAATTCTTTCAAATGATAGGCAAACCTTTATTTGTGAATCGACTATTAGACCTGTTATCACACAGTTTGTAGCTAGGAGCAAAGGCTATAAAGTAGAAGGCCAAACTGGCGTAACAAGGACCTACTCCACCCAATGTCACCATAATGGGGAGGTCCTTTCTATTTAGGGAGGCTAGACCCAAGGGAGACGTCCCTGGCAATCTGGGGTTTGAAAGGGAAAGGCTCAAAGGATTAAGTCTATTTTCCCCTTTCACAGATTACCGCCCAAAAAGATAGTCAAATAAAGTATAACCACGGACAAGGCACCTGCTTGCGGGACAAGACAACAATAAAACTAGTACGTGCAATACTGGTTAATACTTCATAAATCAGTGACTATTTAAGTTCAATATATGAGCAAATGCAGCAGTAAATATTGACGAAGTCAATGTTTGCAATAATGACAATGGCAATATAATGTTACTTGTCAATAAACACTAGAACAATATAGCATCAATGAATATAATCAATCCTTGAATCAAATCAATGCATAAAACATCATTCGATTGCTCACATATAATAGATTGCTGCGTCAAGATGAAATATCCTAAGGGTGACGTTAGCTTTTTAGGGTTAGTTGTTAGTTAGGGTTTCCAGTTCATAAGGTTTTGAAAGTTTGTTTAGTCACTATCACTTCAACGCTAGAGTCTAAGGATCAATGCCTAAAGGTTAATGGAGTCAACAAGTGATGGACACAATAGTTGAAGGGCAAAAGTTTTCTAAGGACTAGAGGGTAGGTTTTCAAGGTGCTGCTAAAGCAGGGCCTTGAAAGTAGAAACCCTACGAGAGAGAGATTCACTCGGTGTTGCAAAGGCAAGGCCTTGTGTTCTCTCCTCTTTCCCGGCAAACGGCTAGCACAATAAGGAAAAATTAACCAAGACAAGAGGTTTTGATGAGGGAGACGTTGCTAAAACAAGGTCTGTCAAC
>SNQJ01S0051108.1:37061-59518 GCA_010110895.2 Picea sitchensis
CATTGAAGACAGAGACAACAGCAGCGGTGGTTTTCTCCCTATTTGGGTTTCCACCTTAAATCTTGGTGTTCATGTGTCCTATTCATCTGTGTTAGTTTATTTTGTTGAATTACTGTTTAAAAGACATCTGATGAATAAAGAAATCCATAATATGATCTCTGGATGCACTACTGTTTTCATAAGATTATACAACATCTGATCTCTATAAAGTAAACTAAGATTTCTCAGTGAAAGAAAAGTGAAAAATTATTAATAGCTCAAAATACTGATTCACCCCCCCCTCTCAGTATCTTTTCAACAAAGACTTCCAAATTATGGTAAAAATAAATTGGAAGATTTATGATCCAACAACTAGCTCTTGGGCAACAATACATTTTGTGGAAAACCTAAAGCGCTTAAAAAAAATGACCTTAACTTGGGCTAACTAAAATCACATCAGAGAAAAAGAAGAACTAAGACATATCGAAGACCATATTGAACATATCTCGAATTAGAGGGGGGAGGTTTTTACACACAACAATCCAAACAAAACTTAAGATCTTTAGAGACCCGTCGCAAAAATTTGTTGGACGACAAAGAAGTTGATTGGCACCTCAAAAATAGAGCCATATGGTTGGAAAAAGGAGATGAAAACACAAAAAAATTCCATGCCTTTGTAAAAGGTAGGAAGGAAATAAACAATATTTGGAAATTACAAGGCCAAGGGGACTCTCCAGCCACCTCGTTCAAGGATCTAGTGAAACTAGGGATCACACATTTCAAATCTATCTTTAAAGATGATACAAGAGAAAGCATTGTATACATTATTAAATCGGTACTCTACTTCCCCAGATTCGTGGACGAGGATGAAAATAAAGATATCTTTGATAAAGTCATGGAAAAAAGAACTACAAGAAACAATTCAGAGGTTTCAAAAGGATAAAATCCCAGGGCCAGATGGGTTGACTATTGAATTCTTTGACGCTTTCTTTGATTGGAGCGGACCTCCTACAGGTTGTAGAGGAATCAAGGAAAAATGGGCATATATATGCACCTATAAATACAACCTTCATTGCCTTCATCCCCCAAAAATATGAACCTCAATCCTTTGTTGATTTCCGGCCCATATCTCTTTGCAATTGTCTCTACAAAATTTTAGCCAAAATTATTGCAAGAAGACTAAAACCCATCCTCTCAAACAAAATATCAAAAGAACAATTTGGGTTTATGCAAGAAATACATATACATGAAGCTATCGATGTAGCACAGAAAGGCCTACACAACCTAAAAATCACAAAATCCCAAGGAGCTATACTAAAAATAGAACCGTCAAAGGCTTTCAACAGAGTTAATTATTCCTACATTAGACTTATCCTCACTCATTTGGGATTTGAAGTTCCATTCATCAAATGGATCATGGCATGTTTAATCATAGTTTCTTTTGCTTTACTAATAAATGGGGCAGCCACCCCCTTCTTCCACTCTGAACATGGTTTGACGCAATTTTTCCCTCTCTCACCACTCCTCTTTCTTTTGGTGGTTGAGTGCCTCAACTGAGCTTTAAACCATGAAGCCCGCTCTGGGAATATCCTTGGTATTTTGATCACCCCAGGCCACAAAATCACCCACCTCCTCATTGTGGATGATATTCTTCTTTTCTGCAGAGATCGATGTCGGGATGCTGAGAAATTGATTAAGATTTTAAAAATGTTTCATCTTGCCACAGGTATGATCATAAATGTTTAAAAAACAACAATTTCTTTTTATCGTATGGAAGAGGAAAGAAAATCTTTTTTCAAATCTTATGTCCCCTACGAGACCCTGAATTTCCAAGAAGGAATAAAAACCTTGGGTTTCACTTAAAACCAAATGACTATCAGAAGTCAGACTAACATTGGCTACTAGGAAAAATAGAAAATAGACTAAAAGGTTGGAGTTACAAGTGGATATCAAGAGCAGGAAGGCTCACTTTGAAAAAATTGGTACTTGAAGCCATTTCAGTCTATTGAATGTCTCTTGCCTGGATCCCCAAAGGCTTACTAGAAAAATCTACTTTCAGTTTATCTGGTCTGGCACACAGGAAACTTTTACCACAACCTAGGCCAATGGGATCAATTAGCTTGCCTAAAATCCTTCGAGGGATGGGGCCTAAAAAACATTTTCCTTTTGTCAAAATCTTTGGCAGCCAAATATGGTTGGAGATTACTCACCAAATACAATCTATGGACAACTATTCTGATACAAAATTACATTATACTGGATTCACTAGAAGACTAGATTCGAAAACCAGAAAAACACCTAACAAACTGGTCCATTATCTGGAAATCCATCCAAAAATATTTTTAGGTAACATTTTATGGACTAGCCTGGAAGTGGGAAATGGATATTGTTTACGAATAGGATTGGACCCCTACACCACAAATATCTTTCAACAAGGATGGAAAAAATTTGAAACCATTGAGTTGCATGCTCTGCACCTAGAATTTTGGAACAAATATATCTTTTCTCTCCAGTCAAGTCACATTTGCATCACAAAAGAAGAAGATGAACTTGTATGGAAAAAATCTCCTCTTGGAAAATACACCCCAAAATTGGGATATATCTCAATAAATATCAATTTACTACAAAGAGAGCCAGCCTAGTGGTGGAGAGGACTTTGGAAAGTAAAGTGTCCTCAAAAAGCAAAAATATTCATGTGGTGTGTAATCAATAAAAAATCCCCCACTTGGGACAACATGCGGAAAAGAAGCATTGAAGGACCTAGTTGGTGCACCCTTTTCAAATGAGAAAATGAAAACAACACACACCTCTTCATCCTCTGCCCCTTCACCAAATATATTTGGCATGATTTATCTTTACACCTAAACTGAAGAATCACTTGGGAGGGATTTTCAGTTGAAACAACTTGGCAACATTGGACTCAACAAAAGCCTCTCATAAACATCAAAGATCTACCCTTTATCATTTATTGGTGGATCTGACTAGCACACAACAACGAAATCTTCCAAGACAAACCCCCCCTTCCTGAACTCATTGTTGCTCAAGGACTAGCAATCCTCTCACATTTCCCTCGGGAAAAATTTCCCCCTCCCTTTTGCTCCTCTTCACCCCCTCCCATTGACCCCTCAAATCCTTGGGATTTTTTTTATGAAGCCTCACAAAATCAACTATGTAGAGGCAGTGCAACCCTTTACCTCTCTAGAAGACACTTCTTCAAAATAAAAAAGGGATTGGGAACAGGAACAAACAATTTTGTTGAACTCTTGGCCTTAAAGTTACTTCTACAATTTGCAGGGGAAAAAGGGATCCACAATCTTCAAATATTTGGAGACTCCAAAATTGTAATCAACTGGACTAGCAAACAACAATCCTGCCACAACATCTTTTTGTAGCCAATCTTACTGGAAATCTTCAGATTATTACACACTTTTAACAATTACCCATTTAATCTTGTATATAGGGAACGAAACCAATTAGTTGATTTTCTTTCAAAAGTTGGACTACATCTTCCACTTGGATCCTGACACATTTTGGAAACAAAGGATGAAGACACATATGATTTTTTCCACTGCCCCTTCATAGAGGCCTTGGGTTAAAACTTCCTCTAGCTCTTTATATCCCTGCAATTTTTGGAAAAACAACAATCCTTCCAAAGGATGAATGACTCATTATTTTCTCTTGCACAATATGGCTTCACTCACAGGAAACCTACAGGACATCTGCAAATCTACTCGACACTTATATTGGTATCTCATAACGCATTGTATATTTTCCTACTGATGACGGAAGAACAACTCATTTGTTGAAAACAGATGGAAAGTGATTTGCACCTACATAATGTAATTTTGTTTCCGTGGATGAATAAAATTATGCTTTTTTTTTAAGGAAACAAATTTCTACTTATAAACACAACAACAATGATCCTTGTTAGAGAAGGGGTCTCTTCCTCCTTAAACAAGGTGTTGCAAATCAAATCAACACTTCATAGACCCAATCCACAAGAATACCAATCCTTTATTAATAAAAGCACTCTTAGAATGCCAATCAATGACTCTACCTAATCATCCCCCTATTTTGATTAATGGCTTCATTTAAATACACAGAGATCTAAGGGACAAATCATAATCGATTTTCCCCAAATTGGACTTCCTAACATATGACCATATTACAAATGATCTACATTACTATTATAGATTGTCTTCAATAGATCAATAAATCAAGATCAGGTGTCTAGGATGTCTTCAACTCTAATCAGCTGAGAATAGGCCAAATTTGGTTTTGCAATTGAGAATATGATGACAACCACCCACAACCGTGAATTTGGGAATACACCTTTTGGAAAAACCTTAGTATCTCTCAAATTGTGGCTTAATTTGGAAAACAATGCACATGGAGCTTAATTGGGTCCATCCTGCACAAAACCCATGTTCTAGATTTTTTAGAGTCACCACCATTTGCTCGAAAATTCCAACGCAAAATGGTCTCTTCTTATCTACCACGTGTTTGACTAGGATAGTTTGACCACGAGATGGAGCTCACGCATCCCACCTGGGTGTGAACTGAATATCACTAATTTGTATCATCAAGTCTAGGAACAAAACCCATGTTGTTGATTTCCCACGTGGAGATGTGCTAGTATGCCAACCATGAGTGTTGCAACTTGTGGAGGTGCAACAAGTTGCAACAGGACGAGTTGCAATGAGTTGCAGTGAAAACCGTCATTGGTAAAATCATTCATAATAATATTTAATCTATTAAAAATAAAGGAAAATTAACATTACTTAACCACTAAAGCATAAATAACTATAATATGGTGTTTTACGAGAAATTGTGGTAAATGGAGTGATAGGTGAGTAGTAAGAGGAAGTGAAAGGGATGAAATGGACTTCTGGAATTGATACTAATGGTGACAAATCAACAACCCAACCATGCCATCCATGGACACCCTCCCTCTCTTCTTATAATATTTGTGCAAAATGTAGCATGCCTACTCATTAAAAAAGTGTAATTATTAAGTCACTAATGTGCCTATTATTCACCCAACCACGTGTGTCTTCCATACATAATTCTAATTTCTAATTAATTTAAATTCTTATTATTCACCCAACTACCAACTACCTATCCTACTTTTTTCTCTCGTTTTTGTTCCCTCTTGCCTTTTCTAGCTCTTTTTCGTGTGTCCACATGATAATTCATTGTTAAATAAATACAACTTCAAAAATAGGATATGAATACTTTATTAATGCATACCTCTAGTATTTATTTTCCATTTCAAATTTGCATAATAGAATCAACCTAATTTACCCATAAATATCCCCTCCATTTAAATGGATGCAATTATATTTATATGAATAATACTTCATGAGTGCACATCTATTACTTAAAATACCATTCTAAATGATATGCACATAAAAGACACTTTGTCTCAAAATAGTGAATCTCAAAAAACATGGGTATACATATTGATATAATTAGTACAAAAAGTGAGGTCGTGATCACCCCACCCCTCCAAGAACACACATGCATTTTCACGGCAAGGGTAAAATCAATGTTACATGACAAAACCACTATTAACTCCATTATATGTGTGCATGGTGAGAGACTCATGTTCACTAAGGAATAAGTACTAGTTGTCCTTATTGTTCACCCATCAATTATCCCTCATGAACAAGTGCCTATAGCCTGCCCTCACAACAACGTGTAACCTCCTATGTGAAGTACCATCTCCAACCTATTACATGAAGAGAGTTTCTAATAGATAGAAATTAGAGATGCTACTCCTCCTCTCCCAATGGTAAACATGTCACATCTCCTTCTTACAACCCTTACACGTGTCTAAGCTTAATTAACAATATCCATCCCTGTATATACACACATCTAGAGCCACACATCAAACATCTAGAGCCACACATCAAATAGCACTATCTAAAACAATATAAACTATAATCACATGTTTGTAAAATAATAT
Source organism: Picea sitchensis (assembly GCA_010110895.2). Taxonomy (NCBI): domain Eukaryota; kingdom Viridiplantae; phylum Streptophyta; class Pinopsida; order Pinales; family Pinaceae; genus Picea; species Picea sitchensis. The sequence continues at coordinate 43,009 of SNQJ01S0051108.1, forward strand.
CCAAATTGAGACATTAGTATTGTTGTGTTGGTTTTGTCACATGGGTGAGAAAAAACACAACACTTACATGATTAGTTAAGTCCACTAAACAAGATAGAGGTTTGTGAGTTGATTAAATAACCAAATACACATGAAACAAGGAAATAAAACTAAAAACAAAGAGAAATAAATGTTAGAGAAGCTTTCAAGAACTAGAACCATGAAAAACAAAAAATGACCATCATATAGATACCAATAGATCAATATATTGATAGGCTAACACTGTAGAGAAAGGCGGGGACTTATGAATCCCCTCTTCCTCCTTGGGAGGGCTCTTGATTTCCCTAATAGAGAGATCTTATCTTCATTCAATGGCAACTGACAATGGTGAAGAAATACAATGCCAATCCTCTCAAGAGGTGAGTGGAATGGCCCTTGCTATAGTGCTTGAATGATTCAAAGAGAAAAGAGGATTCTCCAAGAAGAATTCTTCCAGCATAACAATGCCTTGAAGTTCTTACTTTTCTAGCACACCCATGGCACATATTTATAGCATCTATTCATGGCCAGATACAACTGGTTCATATTGTGAACAAGGGGCCTTTTAGGGTACTTTCTAGCCCTTGACCAGCCTCGAAGCTAGCTTTCTCTCAGATCTAAGTGTCAAATCATGTTGGGGGTCAGACTAGAAGTGGTTGAGAGGCCGACAATATTCATAAATACATTGTTCATGATAAGTGTGTGGATTTTCTTGTAGACATTCACGCATCTTGCACACAGTGTGTGAATAGGGATGTGTTGGCCCACACATTCTGCTCACATTGTATGCGCTTCCTTTGGTGAATTTGTGCACTTTAATTCTTGAACCAAGTGTATAGTTTTGTGCCTTTTTGATGGATTTTGATGTTGTAGGTGTACTAATTGTTGTTGGAATTGATATCTTTCTTCAACCATTGTGTGCAATGTTGCGAACAATTTTTCAGTGATAACAGATGCCCCCTGATGTGTGAGGTTAGGAGCATATGTATAACCAAAATACATCAATGCTTATTTTTCTTGAGAGTGCCATTGTAAAGAAGAGTGAAGAGAGGAATTGCAAGAGTGATCCATCGAAGGGAGAGGGAAAAATATGGGAATCAGATCTTTCTCTAGGAAGAAAAAATAAAATTTGTATACAAATGAGGCAGGCATGCCCCATGCTCGTGTCATGACTAAAATGTGAGACTATAACTGAAGATGTATGATGGTGTAGATAGTTGAAGCACCCACGGAGGCGGTTGATAATGGAAGATGATGGTTGTGACTAGTGAATGAGCTCTGAAGTGAGTAATGGACGACTGTAAGAAGTGTCTATGACTCATATGCATTGATGGCCTATCAACTTCAGAGGTATTCAGCTGGTATGAAACAACTGCAATGGTTGCATAGTAAGACCCATCTTAACATGAGAGGTTGTTGAAGTCCAATGTTGTGGGGGTCAACGGAATCAGAAAGTGATGATAATTCTCTATATTCCATTCGAGACTCCTCATTGAAAAGGTAATGAGAGTCAAGATATTTATTCCCTTCTAGAAACTGTGTTGATGTCGACAGGAAGGGAGACACAACGTCAAGAAGCAAAGGGATTATTGAAATACACTGAGTAATGGGTGAGATCAGATATTGATGGGTAACATGGATGAATTCAATACACTATGGGACTCAAGACTGCTCTTGGTTGGGGTGTTGAGGGATGATTGGAAGTAACCATAAAATTGAATCTAGCGTCAGGGGGACGACTAGATATGGGGTTAAAATGTATCGGAGGCTGACAAAGTGGGAAAACTTAGAGATCATGGGTACATGGATTTGGGATACTAGGGGTTTGTGAATGATGTCGATATGAAAAAAGGGTGGATTCCCCAACCAAGGGTGACATGGGTTGCTTTGACAGGTAAAAGAAGGCCATTGGGGATGAAGACTAAAAAATATATGTATATGTTGGAAACAAGGGATTTATACAATTACCAAAGAAATAAATAATAATTTGGGTTGATTATACAGATATAGAAACGGGTGCCCTAGTGAAATATGGCTTGGCTTGTTTAGAGCACAAGTTTGTGAAAGAAAACTGGTGGAGGGTGGGGACCCCATGGGTGGGTTTCTATATTAGGTAAGTGGATGGAGGACAATCTGCATATGGGAAAACTTATGGTGGATGATATGAAGGGATAATGAAACTCCGGGGGTGAAGTCAATAGAATTAAGTGTAGGAATATATGACTTGGGATTCCATTGGGAAGGTTAGAAATTATGATGAGAAGGAGTATGGGGTTCATTCTCGTAAGTGAAACATACTATCGGGACTCCCAATCCTAGGGGGTGAAATCAGCATGAGTGTCAAGTTTCCAAGGGGAACTATGAATAGGACAACTCTTGTGGGGGAGAGTGTTATCGGTTGACAATACCAAAATGTGGCAGAGGTAAAGATACTGCAGAGCCGAATGTAGGGACCCTAAAGGTAAATGTCAGAGGGTGCGACTGGGATATGCAATTTTTTACAGAGGGAGTAACTTCATGTCAGTGTCGTACATATACCTGGAGGGGTTATAAGCTTGTTGAACAAGTACCTGCACACATAAAAAACCAAATACCCGACGTGGACAATATATCATGATAAATAACATATAATAGCTATTTGATAAAACTAAAAGTGAGCATGTGTACCTGAACTTGGCATGAGAAAAAAATGCTCCTCCGAGGAAAAGTTCAGATAGTAACCTGGGTAGTGTGACTGTGTAGATGGTTGGGTCGGGATCACGTAGTTGAAAACAGATCAGAAAACAGAGGCTCTAAGCTCTTGTAGTAGAATGTGGAAGTTAGGAAAAAGGGATTATATATGGATGGTGGGCCCACAATGCCACCTCATTTGTACCTGACACTATTGTTGATCTGGCAAGAGAGATATGAGGTGATTTTGAGATTATGGGAGCATGAGCCTACCGATTCGGGAGTTGCAAGAGATAAGTTAGTGACCCTATCATCCAACATTTTGTAAAGTTGATAGATGTTAGGTAGGGGTTGTACGGAGGGCCGTAGAGGGGGTTTTTAAGGGTAGGGTCCCACTAGTGCACGGGAAAAGAGGGAACACTCACGCATGTGTACACAGGTAGAACTCATTTTCCCGCACATTATGTGCGGGTTTTCCCAAAACAATCGTGCATTTTGAATGTGCGTTTATGTTGGGAAACCCCACGCATAATGTGTGGTTGTGTAGGGGATAGTCGCGCACATGTGTGTGTGGGTTGAACAGACAGGCGTGCATTGGATGCGCGCCTGTCGGAGTGGAAGTTGTGCACTTATGTGCGGATGTGAGTGAGACAATTGTGCATTAGTTCATAGATATGGGGACAATAGTCATGCACAGATACACAACGGTGTGGAGGAAAGATGTGCACTATGGGCAGACTAAGGGGTATATGAGTTTTTTATATTTATGTTTTTTTATGGATGATGTGGCTGATCAGGTGTTTATGGGTGAATGCAGGTAATCAAAAAAGGTTGGAGGATGATGTCAGTCCACTGGCAAGAGCAAGACTAGGACTGACTGAGGGAGTATCCTGGAGTACGTAGACACTTGGCAGCCTACAGGTTTCTCAAGTTTTTTTACTATCCTCTGATACAGTCGCAGGAGTTCCTACTCTAGTTCTTGATCAGGATGTGGAGCATTGATCTATAGTGCTTTGTAGTGAGGGGAGAGAAGATGATGTTCTCTGCGGAAAAGGACATCTACTTTTTTATAGGAATCCCATTATGTGGGAGGGTATTGGTCGTTGATCCCCATCTGCCAGGGGAGGATAGGGTGGAGACCATCGCGGCCCGATATTATTCTAGGCTGAACCCTATGTCGAGTTTGGTAGTGTGGATTGAGACCATTGATGACTTGTTGATTGAGTGCATCATGGCCATGGTGGTGAGGATCTATGGATCCTTGGGCACTCAGCGGATCGTTGATGGTCATTTGAGGGTAGTGGAGGAGGTCATGGATGGGGACCTGTTTGCATGGGGTGTGTTGATGCAAACCCGGATGATGTCCCATATGAACCGGTGTTGGTGTGTCGATTCCAGTGATTTTTCCTACGGGTTAGTGTTGGTGGCCTGGTTCTTGCAGAGGTTGCCTCTATTGCGACCGTGGATTCATTTGGAGCCAGCGTCACAGTGAGAGTCGTGATTGATGTGATGGGCACATATCTTGGCGTGACATGGAGGGGAGGGTGGCCACTACTTCACGTCCATAGTTGCTTGAGTGTAGTTTTAGATGCCATAGGTGATTCTACGATATCCATATGTGGGTATGGACTACAGGCAAGATCTATACATGGTGCTACCTCCTAGGGAGAATTGGGACTAGAGAGGTATGTGTTGTATCTATTTGATTTGATTTTGGTAGATAACATTTATCAGACATGTATATGGATGATGACAATATATATGTGTTATTTTGCATATGTTGGACCCTAGGGGCAAGAGGCAAAGGTCATTCAGGAGCTGGCTCAATAGGAGCCCGCGGAGATGAGGGTTGGGCAGAGGCATCGACAAGATGACGTCAGTTCGGGACCATCCAGAGATCCCCAGGGAGATGTTGTGGTCGTCTTAGAGGATCTGCTCCAACGGTTCGAGCAGGTCCTTCCAGGTGTTCCTGAAGGTATATGGACCCACATCCAAGATGAGGAGGTTCTGGACCAGTGTGTGAGAGTATTGACAGAGTGGCATACATTGATCTGCAAAGAAATAGTGGTTGGGGAAGCTATGACTGGTCAGCTACCTCCTGGGACTAGAGGGCCCCCAGCAAGTGGGGCACCTCCAACTGACAGAGGGCCTAGGGGGGAGATTTAGGGGAACCTTGAGTGTCGGGTTGGGATGTATGGGTTTGGGAGCCCAATTTTGTATAGGGTAGTTGATACCCAGTTTTTGTACTCATAGGGATAATGGGACTCATAATCCTACGGGTAGTTGTATATATATATTTGTAAAAAATTTATGACCTTGATGATATATATGATGGATACATTGATCATTCGTTTCTTTATGTTTTTTGTTTGTGATTTATGATGTCTATTTCTATCTGTTGACAAATGTATGATGTTATTTATATGATGTTTTAATGTGATAAATGTCAATCTAATACTAGGTTAGCCATGTGATATGCTACTTGATTGAGGTTTCTTGGAATATGTGTAAATGTGATGGAATAAAAGTTTGGATATAAGAGTCTAACTTGCAGGTATTTTTGGAAGAGGCAAGGATCGTGAACATGATACACATTATTGAGTTGCGGGACGACAAGTTGGGAATCTAATAGAATTCTAAGGTGACAAATGTGGCGGTGACAAGCATCATCAAGGAGACCAATGACAGAGTCATATTAGGCTTGGTGAGGGGGTATAGAGGACCCAAGCGGCCGAAGCGAGATTATGGGTCTAGCGGTTGGCACCGTCAATGTAACCAATGTGGTAGGATGATGGATGATGCATATGTCAATAACATGGGTGATATATCAGACATGAGGAGTGGTGTAATTAAAGAAGAATAAAAACTCTACAAGTGTGTACAAAGAGAAACCTAAGGTAGGGGGGATACTCTTAGGCATAAAATTTCTTCAAGTATAACCCATTGACGAGTTCCTTGAGAGGGAAGCCTTCTGGAGAGGCCAATATGTAGGAACCCTTAGTGAGGCAATGTTGGATGATGAAGGGTATGTGCCATAATGACTCGAATTTCCCATGGTCGAGAGTGTCATGGGAAATATCATAGGCTAACATGAGATCACCTTCCTTGAATGAGAGAAGGTTGACATGGCGGGCGAAGGTGGCTTTGGACCATTTTTTAGTTGTCTTGTTGTGTTGTAATGAAGAGTGACAATCTTCATCAAGTGATTCTAAGGTCAACAGGTGTTGCTCCATTGGAGCAGTATCAAGTAAGAGTTGTATGGCAATGCGTAATTTTGGGATTTCACACTCGATAGGGAGTGGCTTTGATCCCATGGACAAGGTGGAACGGTGTAAAACCAATGGCAGTTTTGACTACCATGCGATAGGCCCATAAAGAGGAAAACAACATATGATGTCAGTTGGTCTTATGTTTGTTAACAGTGCATTGTAGCATGGTTTTTAGGACTTTATTCACTACTACATATTGAAAATTTTGCGATGACTACTTGCGACGAAAGTACTCTTTCGTCGCAAAATTCAAGAGAAAAAGTTCAATTTTTCAATTTTGTTCTAAATCTAGCCCATATTCGTCGCTCTCTCGACAGAATCTAACTTTTCTCTGTTTTGTGACGATCATCGAGATAATGGACTATCATCTCTATTTCGACGAACGTGTGTATTCATCGCAAGAGTGACGCTAACTATTGACTTTTACACTCTTTGATACTATCCATATTGACCGTTATACATTTTGACAAAGTATAAATTGATATAGTCAACGTTCGTCGCAAGAGCGACAATATGACCGTTATAATTGTTATACTCTTTGACAAAGTGACCTAAATATAACAAATAACTAGTTATATTTAGTTCATTGTTCGTCACAATTGCGACGACAATGACCTAAATTGACCTATAAATATTTGACGATTTAAAGATGTTGCGATAATCTTTCTATAACAATGATGATTCCGAAAGGGTATTTTTGTGCGGAAGAATGTTGCAGAATATAATTAGAGGTGGGAAAAAAAGTAAAGCGGGTGAAAAGGGTGATGGTAGATGTTATTTCCCTTGCAAAAAAAGTTGCCTCATACATCCCGTAAGAATTTTGATAGCAACAACTACAAAAACATTGTAGGAAATATGGGCACATTGATGGCGGATCGAATGAATATCATCCCATGGTAATTAGCTATATATTCATTATATTTTTTATATTGTCAATTTTATGTAAAATTATATATATATATATATATTGTTTGAATGTCTGTTATAGTATACACTAATTTTGCATGATTGTTTGTAATTATAAAGTTAGATTTTCCCTCTAACTTTCTGCAGAATATTGCACCAAGTAGTAGTAGAAATGATGTTGTGCAAGTTGAGGAACATGACCAAGCAAATGAGGATCTCATGGAAGAAGATGATGGGACAAATCAAGTTAATGATCCCATGGAAGAAGATGATGGGACAAATCAAATGATCCAAGATTTGTTTTCGCAGCCAAATGAGGATGGGGACAGTGTTGGTATTTATGATGAACCTCTATTACAAAAGGAAAATAAACGACTTTATGAAGGATCAAGAGCAAATTGTTTCTTCGCTACATTGTTGCTAGTGAACTTAAAGGTTATGAATAATTTGTCGAACACTTGTATGACATAGATCCTAAGGTATGTAATATGTTTCATCTCATATTATACATAAATGATGATTTTTTTTCTATTTGTTTTCAGTGTTAATTAATATGTAAAATAAGAATGCAATTTTTATGATTAATATTCTTTACATTAACTAGTAATTTGTTATGTTGTAGATTGTTAGGTGAATTTTTGTTACAATCGTCAAATATTTTACCTCACACATATTGAGGTTTGCATGCCATTATTAAATACATTGGAATGGATTATCAAACTATATATGCATGTCCTAATGATCATATTATATAGTATGGACAACATTCTTCGAAAACAAAATGTCTGCAATGTCTTATCAGTAGATATCGAACCGATCAAGTAACAAAAAGGGTGCCTCGAAAGGTTCTTCGTCATATTCCCATAATTCCACGTTTGCAGCAATTGTTCAAGTGTGAAAGCATAGCACAATTTATGGATTACCATGCACGTAACAAAAGTGGAGATGGTGTTCTTCGAATGTCTGTCGATGGTTCTGCATTTAGGGAAATTGAGGAAAAATGGGCAGATTTCAAAGATGAACCTCGTAATGTTAGGCTTTCATTAGCAGCTGACGGTGTTAATCCATTCAAAGAGATTAGGTCTATTTACTTAGTGTGGCCTATTTTTGTTATCAACAATAGCATTCCTCCTTGGATTTCAATAAAGAGGGAGCACATAATGTTGACAATGATTGTTCCAGGTATTTGTTTACATTAATTTTTTGAATGTAACATTTTCATCTGTTTCAATTTTTGCATAATATCTTTTGTTTATGTATTTATTATATATATTACATGATATCATTCATATAGTAATTATGTTTAATTTCAAACAATTAGGTAAGTACTAGGTTAAAGATATGAATGTATATATCGAGCCTCTTATTGATGATCTACTAAAGTTATGGGTTGGCATCACAATGTATGACATATGTAAACCAAACGGGGTGAAGAAATTTAAATTCCATGGAATACTTTTATGGACAATTCATGATGCCCCTAGACTAACACATTTTTGAGGTATGTAGCATTATTTCTCTTTAATACTATATAATTTTTTAATGTTATCATGGTGCATGTTTAATTTATAAATAACCTCATCGTATAATTGACATTAATCCATTTGTTGCAAGTCTTCAAACAAAGGGTAAATTTGCATGTCCAGTTTGTGGCCCTAAGATGAAGTATCGTCATTCAAAATTTTTAGGAAAGGTGGTGTTTGATGAGTATAGGTACCTCCTCCCTAAGAACCATAGGTATCGTACTATTGAAAAACATATTTTCAATGGGAAAGAAGAGACTCATTTAAAACCACGAAGAATGACACCTCACCTATGGAGGTTGGAATATAATAGAAATCGTCAAGGTACTCAATTTCTTTATGTATCGTAGATCATGTAACGTTTTTAATGTTTATTTTAATCATTGAATTTATTTTACCGTATTTGATAATTATTTTTGTGATTTCTTTTATGCTTCATGAAGTTCGCCATCATCATGAAGGTATTAATAATGGGCTTCCACGAGGAATAAAATGTTATCCCTCTCAATTCATGAGGTTTCCCTACTATGAGGAGCTAAAAATAGCTCATTTGTTTGATACAATGCATATCGGGAAGGATGTGACAAAAACGTTATGGCGAATCATAGATGGTAGGAGGGACAAAGAAAAAACCATCAAAATTTGTATTGAAATTCAGGAAGCCAATCATGCAATGTGAAGTGTCATCTGATACTCAAATAGATCAGATGGAGTACTAGACCGAAATAACCTTCCATGGTTATTGACAGATCAACAAAGCAATGATGTAAAAGAGGTCATTCAAAGAATTAAATTTCCCACGGGTTTTGCTTCAAACATAAATCATATCTTAATGAAGAAAGGTGAATTTGGTGGGGTAAAAATGCATGATTGGCATACCTTCATTAAGGTAATAATTTTGGTATATGATCCAGATCCCTACCTCTGCCTCGACAGGGTCTGTTGACCTCTCAGTCTAAGGATCGATCTTCAATCTTCTCGAGCCGAAATGGCTCTTCGGGCTCTGGCTGGAACCCTTTGAATGAATCCACAGGTTCGGTTAGGGTGCCTCACCTGGGTGACTAAGCGCCAAGTGAGAGTCCTCGCCACATCTACATATGACCACAGGTTGTGACTGCACACCTTAACAGAAGGAACTTCGCCTTTCAGGACCTCAGGTGTTCACCCTATGAACCACCCCTCACTCTCCAACTCTCGATCTTCGATTTCTCGACAGGGGCCTAGCACTTGGTAGCACCTCCTCTATACTTCTCCAAGTGACCACTACCATGTGACCACAGCTTAACTCCCAAGGGGCGCATCAAAATTCGTGACTTTGTGAACCCTATTGTTGCGTCCTTTGACTCTTTCAAGTCCTGAAACCCAAAATAGGGCTTAATGGGTCTTCGGCTCCTCCCTTATGCCGTTGCTCATGTGAACCCTCCCTCTGACCTGGGACTAACCCTCTGAGCGCATCGAAACGTCGCACTTTGCAATGTTGGAACTCAACCCAATGCTTGTCCTTTGAAAGCTTGATCCCCGAAATTTCGATTTGCCTCGCCCAGATCAACGATCACCCTCCTTTGTAATCTAACGGCTCAGATCCTTCCGTGATTTCAAGACTTTGTGTGTCACAAAGTCGAAGGTTGATACACCTTGGATCCTCCGATCCCCGAAATCTTGATTTTTCGAAATGCCGAAATGTCGATACTTCAGATCGATGGCCCACATCCTTGATCGATCCAATGGCTATAGTTGAATCGCAATTTCACGATTCGAGATTTCCAACAACTACGTCCTTTCACTCTTCTAGGTCACGAGTCAGTGAAATGTTGCATGCTCTCCACGCATACTTTTTTATGGACGGTCCCGATGATTTTTTCAAATTCTCCTTTCACGAGTTTGCTCCGGCCTTCCCCGTCATTCTCCCGGTGCCCAAATCCCCGATGGATGTGGATCTCCACCACGTGTCCTCTTCGATGGACGGTTCCAATATAATCGGAACTTTGATGAGTCGGTTCTCCTCTTCATACACAAGGTTAAACCTCGTGTGCCTTCCTCCATATCCAACGACTATCGATCCTCTGTGCTCAGATATGATGATTCAAATATGACCTTCCCTGTATGCATTCCTCTTTGTTTGGACGTGACTTCAACGGTCCATATCTTCTCCTCCGCAGCTTATCTGATGGTTGTCGACGCTCCTCCTTTTGAGCTTACAATTTCTTCCTGGCTTGGAATATTTTCTAAGTGTCGAAGGCTTCGGCCTCCGATTCTTCTCCTACGAGCCCTGAAACTTTGGGTCTCATTCGCATTCTGGGAATGCTATCTCTCCTGATCTTTTCAACCGTTTATTTTCTACAGGACTCAACCCTTCTACGTCCTCCTTAGAATATTTATGGTGTTCCTCCTGGAATGCTTCTGCGCTCAACCTCATGATCTTACGAACTTGATACAAGTTCTTCCTACGCACACTCCTTGTGCTCTAACTGTTAGTACCTCTAAAGGTCTTTGTCTCTTCTATCCCTCGAAGACATGAAAGCACTCTCTTGGCAACTCCTGCTCAAGAACACCTTGTTGAGCCTACAGAGTATTCGGAAACTCTATGAGTGTCTTCTCTTAGACACTTCCTTTTCTCATAACTTGAAATAGAGTTCCCTAGTGCACTCTATGCACTCACTCGATGCCCTCCTAGCAGAGCTCTACAAAACCTCCAGTAGTTTTGTCTTCCCTGAACTCGAAACAAATTTCCTTCCTACGCACCCCTTGCACCTTTGTTAATGAAGGTTCAACGCTATCCCTCTTGAGATTTCTTGAGGTTATCTCACCTCTGTCAACGCAAACCTTGTGGACTATGTGCACTCCTTGCACTCGGAAACTCAAAGATGAGAAGAAATTGAAACTTATGAAATGCTTCACCAGTTACGCATTTAAAACATGAAAATGCATAAAAACATATAAACACATAAACACACAATATGCAAGAAAAACTGCTTTTCTATTAATCTTTGTGTATCTATACAAATGATTTACAAAACTGGACTGCAACAGAGTCTCGGTTCTCTCTCGAGACCTCTCTTCTCAAGTCCCTCCTATTCTCCCCTAACTCTCTATTATGAGTCCTATTACTCCTTTTATAAAATGAGGGCTCCCATGAGCTTATCCTATTCACTGTCTTAGTGCCATCATTGTCTCAGCTGGCATCATACTCCTATGGCTACATTACAAAAATGGATGCCCAGTCCCGACTACGTCTTGGGCTTGTTGCAAGCTACCAGTTAAGGCAACCTCAACCACTACTTGTACAAAGGTGTGGTTTGGAATTTACTTCCTTACAACATGAATGATCTATATCAGACCATATTTCAAAATTTCAAAAGTGGGAGGGTCGGTGCCTCTTCCTTTCTCCGTAAATGCATGCTAAATCTGTTGGCTAGTGAGCATGTTGCTGACATGGAGCGATGCTCCTGCATCATACTCCACAATTGGGAAATTCATGAGCTCCTGCTCATGCGCTCCTTTTCTCTAGTGTTGAAATCCTCCTGGATCCAAAACCTTCCCTTGGAGTTGTCCTCTTGCTCCTCTTCTTCGATGTTGTTGCTACTGCTTCTCATTTCCTGCTGCTCTTGCAGGTTCTCCTTTGTCCAGCGTCTCCCTCCTGACAGACTCTTGCACTGACCTCAACATCAACTTTTTGATTTCCTCTATCACCTTGTCCAATTGTTCAACCTATTGGCTCTCCATATGCAGTCTTCTTAGCTACATTTCCTCCTTGTCAATGGGTAGATCAATTTGATCCCCCTTGTAATTTTCTCCCCTCGTGGCATTGAGTTTCCACTCTGCTACTGAATTCAATTCCGCAATCTCCTCATCAAGTTGTTTCTCGACATCTTGTTGTGACATCGTTTCTGTTGCCAGTTCTCCAGCTGACATATTTTCAACTTCTTCTAGTTGTTCCCCTGGCTGGTACGCTTCCTCACCTACTTCCAACTTGTCTCGTTGTATGTGAAAACTTTGCAAGATCACCCTTCTCTCTAGGGCTTCCAATTCTTCACATAGATCAGTGAAATATATGTCGTCTGATTCTTGTCCTTCTGCAAGCTCCAATGCTGCAGTCATTTATGTTTCAATTTCCTAGCTGAAAATTTTGAGCCATCCTTCTGAATGCTCATCCTCTTCTGCTAGGGTAGACATCAGTGTTTGCTCCATTTATTCATTCTTAACAGTTTTTGTTGGTTGTCCATCTGTTGTTGTTGCACCTGCAACACAGGCTTTGGCCTCAACTGGCCTATGTGGCAGGAATACCCGAATTCCCCCAATGATCAGAATGCTCCTCTGATCCTCCTCTGTCAGCACTCCTTACTGATCCAAACTCTCCTCTGAGTTCATGAGACTTTCACATAGCCTCATCTCTTCCCCCTTTCCCACTTGGCATCCTGGGAATTTTTTGTTTCCCACCTAGAAGTCTATGAGATCCAATGATCCCATCTCATTTCCCACTTGGCAACTTGAACTTTCAGCACTACCCCCCCGGCAGTATGCGAGACCTTCTACTGATATTTTTCCATTGCCCACTTGGCAACTCAAATGTTCACTTCTGCCCACCTGGTAGTTTATGATATCCTCTGCTAATCTCATATCATTGCCCACCTAGAAATATGAATTTCCATTGTTGTCCTCCTGACAGTCTATGAGATCCTCCAATGATCTCATTTCATTGCCCACTTGGCAATTTGAAAATTCATCTCTGCCCTCCTGGCATTTTATGAGACCTGAAACTGATCTCCCTTTCTCATCACTGGCGGTTTCTCTAACTTTTGGCTCACAGATGCAAACCAACTATGTGTCACTGAGGCTTTCAGCATGCCTCAGCCACTTCCTTAACTCTTGTTGTTGTTTCCTATCCAACAACTTTTGAACAAACCATTTGGATTCCCTGTTAAGAGGCCATTCATACCTCCAATGTACTTTTGCCTCCTGATGCATCGTTATTGTTAGTTGTTCCATTATCGCTCGTATCTCAGTGAGCTCCTTGTCAATCTTCACTTTTCTTTTCTATTGGTGGTATCCTCTTTGACCACATTCATGGCCTTCAATAGTCATCTCCATCTTCAACCTGAAATCTACGGGTGAAAATTCTCGCTCTGATACCACATGATGCAGAGCCCTTCCTCTGCCTCGGTGGGGTCCACTGACCTCCCGATCTAAGGATCGATCTTCAATCTTCTTGAGTCGAAATGGCTCTTCGGGCTCCAGATGGAAACCTTTGAACGAATCCACAGGTCCGGTTAGGGTGCCCCGCCTGCGTGACTAAGTGCCAAGCACGAGTCCCCCCCACATATGCATACGACCACAGGCTGTGACCACACACCTTAATAGAAGGAACTTCGCCTTTCGGGACCTCGGGTGTTCATCCTACGAACCACCCCTCACTCTCCAAATCTCGATCTCCTATTTCTCGACAAGGGCCTAGTACTTGCTAGCTCCTCCCCTATACTTCTACAAGTGACCACTACCCTATGACCAAAGCTTAACTCCCAAGGGGCGAAGTGTCAAAATTATTGACTTTGTGAACCTCATTGTCCCCGATCTCAAGTCGAAATCGAAATAGAATGCCGAGGTCTTTGGCTCCTCCCTTATGCCTTCACTCATGTGCCCGAAATCCGAAATAGGGCTTAACAGGTCTTTGGCTCCTCCCTTATGCCTTCACTCATGTGACCCCTCCATGTGACCAGGGACTAACCCTCTGAGCGCATTGGAACATCGCACTTCACGATGTTGGAACTCAACCCAACACTTGTCCTTCGAAAGCCTGATCCCCTAACTTATGATTTTCCTTGCCGAGATCAACGGTCACCCTCCTTTGTGATCTAATGGCTAAGATCCTTTTGTGATTTCGGGACTTCGTGTGTCACGAAGTCGAAGGTTGATACACCTTGGATCCTCCAATCCCCAAAATCTCGATTTGCCGAAATGTCGAAACGTCGATACTTCATATCGACGACCCACATCCTTGATCGATCCAATGGTTGTGGTTGAATCGCAATTTCGTGATTCGAGAGTTCCAACAACTCCATCCTTTGACTCCTTTGGGTCGCTATTACACATTATTTTCGTCATCCCTATGACCGTTAATGATCTAAACCTATGTATTTCCTTCAGAGGGGTCAGTGGCCTGAGTTCCTGAAGAGAGAAGGGAGAAGAACTTTTCTTGAGAAAAGAAGTTGCATTTTCCTTTGTAAAAACCCTATAAAAAAGGAAGTTCGCAAGTTGCATTATAGCTAGGGTGCGAGAATGCCTGATTCTCACAGGCTACATCATAGCTAGTTCGTTAGGAGTTCGCAGTCTGCTCTATAGGTAGGGTGCGGGAATTCTTACACGTGAGAAAAATGAGTGTTTTCTTGAATCTTCTAGAAGGAGAAACTTCCAAAGTGAGTTGGCATCCGAATGGTTTGGATTTTACTCGCTTTCATGATTTAGTGGGATCATCCTAACCTCCTCACCTTATCCTCTTCGGCTTATAAAAGGAGAGGAGATCTCATGGAGAAGGGCTAAGTTGGATTTGGCTTGGAATTATTAGCTTGGGTGGAGTGTCTTTGAGTTTTTCCTTTGCCAAGATAGATTGTGAGTATTATCAGATCTATTCTCTCAAAATTCTTGGAGTGGAAGTGTGTGGGGAATGAAGGATAGTTGGAAGGGACCTTATGACATCAAGTCCATGGTTGTAATCTCTCTTTCACATTTAATATGATATAGTAATATGATTCTATCCTATAAAGCTTGTTGTGTTTTATTGTATGATTCCTTGATCATGTACATAGGTTTATATTGAGTTCATGTTATTGCTATCACTTTGGTTGGTTGCTTTCTTTTGCAGGATCATCATTGTATGAGCGTTGGAATGGATCTAGGATGGCGATGGCGAGAGGAAGCGGCATTTAAACAGTATGTCACCTATCCCTCTTTAGTTAGTAAATTCAATATCTAAAACTTAAGGAAAGCATCATGTTCTGGTGTGTTTTGTTCTAGATCTAGGTGGATCTAGGGAGCTCAGTTAGTGTCTGCACCTATCGATTTATCCGATAACAAAATTGGTGACCATACTGGGGAACAAATTGTTTCCTAGTTAGTCTAGTTTCCCTTACTTTGATTGCTTGTTTTCTGGTATCTAAGTCTCTGGGACATCCATCCGGACTCTCTGGATCTAGAAGTTCACTTGGATTCCCTGTCCTTTTTCAAGATTTTCTTTGATTACATACATTCTTGCACTGTACCTCTCTACATCCTGCGAAAACCATTGATGTTCGCACCCTGCTGTTAGATCCAGTGCGAACTTCTTGCACCCTACCAGTGTCTAGCCTGTGAGAATACCTAATTCTCGCACTGTACTCTACTGCTAGGATGCGAACTTGGTTGTAAATTTTTTTTGGATTGGGTCTTGTCATATTTTGATGACCCAGTTTACTTTGATCAGCTGGATTGAGATTTTGGAGCCTATATTGATTTGTTTATAGTCTGCTTGACATTCTTTGAGTTACTTTTAGTCACTTTTGCTTTGTTTGGTTTTGAAGGATTAGTCTCTTGATTTGAGTTTATTTCAATTACAAAGCGTGTGTTTTCTTTAGAATTGTTTAGGGAAAGATCATATTTCTTCTGAATAGTTCGCTTTAAAAAAAAACTTTTAGTTTGGGTTTCTTTGTTTTAACAAAGCTCATTATTTCTTTTAGTGAAATTTTTGAAACAAAAAGATTTAATTTCTTTCTTTATATTAGATTGGGGGCATCCTTGCATTTGAAGTAGCGAAATTGAATGATTCTTGGCATTTTTTGGTCTTAAATTTTGAAAAGTTTTCCCCCTCATGGTCGAGGGGGGCCATGAATCGTGCATTGGTGTACAGTACCTATTTCTCATTTCTTGAGAATCTTGATATTGATGAGTTTTAAAATTTTGGGACATCGTGGATATGGGAATGATAAATGTTTTCTCCTTCTTGTAGCATAGCTTTCATCGAAATGAAAAGATTGCATCTTCATATCTTTTCATAACTTTTGAGTCGGTCAAAACACCATATTGTCCACACCATTTTCCTTTTGAGTAACAACAGCCATAAAATAAAGCGCTTATAAAAATTGATTAGACATTTTT
>SNQJ01S0051109.1:20257-35865 GCA_010110895.2 Picea sitchensis
CTAGGGGAAAATGTTTTGGAAAATATTTGGAGGGACATTTCGAGAGGGAAAATCTGGGGGGAAATATTTGGGGAAAATGTGGAGGGAATATTTTGGAGGGAAATTTTCATTCCACAAGATATAAGAATGTCATAGGGTGGATGGAAATTTGCACCATTCTATGTTGGTATTGAGCAGTGATGGCTTCATCAAATAGACTGAGAAATTCCTCCTCTTGTCACATGCCTCCTCTTCTGAGACTGAGAAATGTGGTGGGAATACTTCTAATACAAAGGAGGAGTCATATGTTTAACCTAGTGAGAAGTTTGATCATAGTGAAAGCAATGATATTGAGCATATTGATTGGGAAAGTGCTAATTCTGAAGACTTTGAAGGAACCAATGATGAAGGGCAGGAATATGGTGAAAAGGACGATGAATATTTTCCTCTAAGTGAGGATTTCCAAGGTACTACTAATGATGATGAATATTCTCCTCCAAGTGAGGATTTTGAAGGTACATATGGGGATGATGAATTGTTCCCTCCATGTGATGATTTTCAACGCAGTAAAGAAGATGATGAAGATGTTCCTCCAAGTGAGGATTTTCAAGGGAGTAAAGAGAAAGATGAATATTTTCCTCCAAGTGAGTATTTTGCAGGTACTGATGAGAATAATGAAAGCTTCCCTCTAAGTGAGGATTATCAAGGTAGTAGAGAGGATGTTGAAGATTTTCCTCCAAGTCAGGATTTTGAAGGTACTGATGAGGAGGATAAAAAATTTCCTCCTAGTGAGTATTTGCAGAGATGGAATAAGGATAATGTAGATGTTCCTCCAAGTCATGATTTTGAAGGTACAAATGAGGAGGAAGAAGATATTCCTCTAAGTGAGGATTTTCAAGGGACTAATGAGCACGATGAATATTTTCCTCCAAGTGAGGATTTTTAAGGGACTGATGAGGATGGTGAATATTTTCCTCCAAGTGCGGATTTTAAAGGGGTTGATGAGGATGGTGAAGATTTTCCTCCAAGTGGGTATTTTCAAGGGACTAATGAGGATGAAAATTTTCCTCCAAGTGAGGATTTTGAAGGCACTCACATGGATGGTGAAGGTATTTGTTTAGAAGGAGAAATTAAGGTTTCAATGAATATGATGAAGAGTTTCCTCCAAGTTATGATTTCCAAGGTACTAATGAAAATTTTGAAGATTGTCCTCCAAGTCAACATTTTGAGGGAAGTAATGAGGATGATGTAGAATTTCCCTCAATTGGGGGTTTCAAAAGTAGTGAAGATGATTATGTCGATGGAAGAGACTTTCTTGTAGGTGATTTTGTTGTTGATGATGATATTGATATTTCTCTTCTCAAAGAGATTAGAAATGAATATGAAAATGGACATAGGAATGGAGATCATGTTCCAAATCATTCAGGTGGAACAAATCAAGGTGATCAACAATCTATTGTTCGGTCTCCTCACAATTCTATGTATGATTATAGTGAGAATGATATCCCTCCTAGTGATGATGTTGAAATATTGTGTCCATGATGAGGAATAAACTTGTTATATCAATCCAAATAATTACCGTTACACAAGGTCCATGAAATAATTTCTCACTAAATAATTTTCCATCGATGATTTGATTTCTAGTGATTGTTGTCAAAATAATTGTTTAAAAAGTATAGAATACATGTATGCCTTCTGGAAAAGGAAGTATTATTTTTCAATGAATAAGAGCATTCAAAATTAATATTTATTGGGGTGCATGATATCTACGAAGACATGATATTATTATCGCATTCGTAATCTTTTACTTTGCAGAAAGGCTTTCAAAAAATTCCACTCAATTGGTAATCTTCGTCTATCAAGGATCCAAATAAGATTGGAAAAGGATCCTACATTTTATTCCAATGTACATGATGGATGATATATTGACCCATTTAAAAACACTACATTTTCATGGATGCGATACTTCTTTTCCAAACATGGAGAATATATGTTAGATAGAGAGACAATACATATTCTAGATAATTTCTCAAGGAATGAAATCTACAAGTTATACAAAGAATATGCTGAAAGTGTTGAAGGAAATTATAATTTTATTTCATATGCATATTTTACAAGAGTATGGAAGATACAATTCAACAATGTTTATATTCCTAAGAAGTCAAGGATGGGGATTTGTAGTATATGTGCTTCTCTTAAAGAAAGAATAGATAAATCTGAAGGGGTAGAAAGAGGTATATATTTACAATTTTGTTTTGTATAAATTCGATAGTTATCAACTATGAAAACATATTATCAATATTTTTATTTTGTGTCATGTGTGGATTATATAGTCAAAGCACTTCAAGAACATAGGAATCAACAATCAAGTGAAAGGAAAAATTTGTACAAACATAGAAACAAATGTTATGATAATCGAGATAAATATATGGGTATGATAATTGATGACATGGACCAAAAAAAAACACCTCTGCCACATTTTGTTCGTACACCTAAAAAATTATAGGAAGAGAATTTCATTCAGTTTCACGTGGTTGGTTGTATGGTTTTTAATGGAACAATGTGTCCAAGGGTTTAATTCATAACTCCAAATATTCATAATGATGCAAATATGACCATCACCATAATTCACCATGTGATTAGTCACTGGTCTGGTAATATTCCTCAAATTCTATATCTGCAGTTGGAGAACACTAGTCGTGAAAACAAAAATCAAATTGTTTTTGGATATCTCAACATGCTTGTTGAATTGGGAATCTTTCAAAAGGTTAAAGTTGGTTTCCTTCTTGTTGGACACACGCATGATCATATTGATCAAATGTTCATTTGTTTTTCAATAACATTGAGGAGGAAACATGTTGGAAGACAATTATCATTAATTGAATGTATTAAGAAATCATACATTCCAGAGAACATTTTTCACATATTAAAAGAAATTGTTGACATGCAAAGATTTATCCAGGGATCACATGGTGAAGAAAAATGTATTAAGCAACTTAATGACATCAACTTCAAACATCAATTTTTCTTGAAAAAAGTTGATGGGAAAACACTTATATGGAGAAATAAGTATTCAAGTATTGTAGAATAGGGGCCTTCATCAGGTTTGACATTTTTGAAGTTCATTCCAGATCCTCCATTATTTGCACCAAAGTTGATGTTATTACAATCAGTTGTTGAAATCCACAATGCACGAAGGCGTAATAGATATGTAGATTATTCTGAATGCTTGGAAGAAATAAAAAATTCCATTAAAGATACACATGAGTACTTTGATGTTGTTGATTTTGTTTGGTGGGAGTCTTTTTTCAATGATCAAATTGACATAATTTCAAACTCAAAAAATTAAGATACATTTTTGAAGACTCCATTTATTTGGCCACAAAATAGGTCAAATGAATCTGAAGAAAGAAACATTGTCGAACAACAGGAATCTCAGGATGCTATTGAGTTTTCACATGTAGAGGAAAGAGAAATGCATATCGGTTCTAGAAGATCACCTCCACAACGTGAATCCATGGAATATCTTCACAGGTGTTCAAAACAAGATATTAAGGAGGGTTGAATGATTGTAGTCTTAGAGACTAGAGATCCATATGGTTATCCATTATGTATTGCAAAGGTTATAAGGATCGATAAAGAAAATGGAGATGTTATAGCAGTTAAAGTGCATTGGTATGCAACAAGTACACAGCCATTCAATAGTGTGTACAAGCAAGAGATGGTGGTTGAGAAACAAAACAATAGAAAGAGAAAAAGAAAGGGTCAAAATAGAACTCATCGTCGCACTGACCTCTTAAAATTAGAGGATGTTGACATACTTTTCTATGACTTCAATTTGAAAAATATAGGAACTCTTCACTTCAGGACCATAGAGATTATCAAGAGGTTTATTCCACAATAAATAAGTGCAAGATGGTATTTTGTTGAACCTAGTCGTAGAATAAAGAGGCTTTTGACATCTGAAATGCTGAGCATACATGTAGACTTAGATGGTGCACTCATTGATAATATAGAAGAATATGGATCATCTACATCTTCATCCAGTCATTCATCTGAAGACAATGTAGATTCTGATGGTGTGTCAGAATCCATGGATGAATTTGATTAAGCGTATGAAACATTTTATGTATTTTTTTATCAATATAATGTTTGTATGGTAACCATAAATGAGTGTTCTCAGTTAAATATGATCTTACATGAAGTTATGAATCATTTCTATGTTTTACGAATTATATGTTTTTATTATGGAGAATATATAAAAAAATTGCTTATCTCTTATGTTTTGAATATGGACAATGTAACAAAATGATTTATGTTTCGTTAAATTTAATTTGTATAGACTTGTTTATTTAAAATAAAAAATTATTTCAAAGTTATGTTGAGTGTTGACATATGAAATGGTGGTATTTTCATGCCATTATGTATTATCTTGTGGTTGGAGTGATAACCTATCCTTAAAAAAGTAAATATTTAAGGGTTGATTTTACAATTTAGTTTATAACAATGATAATGTTTTACACTACTTTCAAAAATGTGTTAATTTTTAGGTTTTGGTTGCAATGTTACTTGCCGCATTAGGATAAGGTTTCAAATGAGGTATAATTTTAACGTTTAGAAAAAAAAAAATCTGTCGGTAGCACCATTCTTTGATTTAGGTGTTGATTTTTAAGGTTTTTCTGAGCAACTATTTACGTGTTTATTTTAAGGTTTTTAGGTCATGCTTGAAAAAAAGTTATGATTTTAACCTAAAAAAAAGGGGTGTTATTTGTAGCAACACTTTTTGATTTGAGGGTTAATTTTGTGGTTTTCTATGCAAAAATATGGGTTTTAAGGGCTAGATTTCTCGTTTTGAGGTCATAGTTCTCGTTAAGTTGGTAATGTTGTTTCCTTAAGGTGTTTGTAATACAAATTAAAGTAGTGTTATGCATAGGCTAAGTCACAACACCGATTATCTCTTATGTAGAAGTGATACTCCTTCAAATAACTATGTTTTATTTTTTACTATCCAACCCATGCATGTATGTGATATGGAGCATTCTATTGAACAACTTTGAGTGATAATATTGGATTTGAATCTCATTTTGTGGTTGAAGGGTGTATTTCTAATAAAAATAAACCAATGATAAGGAATTATCGACGAGAAATGTATCTTTGCATATTCTAAAATGCTTATCCTGCCATCGAACCACACAGACATGTTGAACACATTGTAGTGTCCTTTCGATGATGTCCTTCATGAATTCACATACTCATACTTGAGAACTCACCAATTGTATATTTTGTCTTTCCTCACCTCCATACATATCATATGCAACACATTTAAATATTTTCAAGGAAACGTCCTTCCTCCCCAATTTAGACTCATCGTATAATATCCCCAAAAATAAATTATTCTAAAATCTGAAATTGCTTAGGAAATTATTTCCATTTTTAGTAAATTCAAAATTGGAAAATTATTGCCATTTATGGAAATTCCGAATTTCGAATTTAGTTAATTGTAATTGATGATTATGATTGTTGGGCAGAAATCTGATTTTACCCAGCTAACTATTTGACCATGACACTTGTATGAAACAAAATATTTTTTATTTTTTATTGATGGACAAATGGAACAACTAGGTTAAAATCAGCTAACCATGTCTCCATGAGAGGGGAACATGTTGGAAGTACCTCAGGGATGAATAGGACAAGTGGAAAATCAGGAATTTGGCCATTGGAAGCCCTTGAAAATTAGGGATTTGGAAAGCTGTGAAAATTCCCAGGGGGGAAAAGACCTAGGCCCAATTTCTTTTGGATATATAGCATATGGGAGGAGGTAGGAAACGTTGCCTGGTATGTTGGGGGGGAAAGAAAGGAACTCTTGTTGTTATGAACACTACTTTTTGAGTGTGAGGCAAGGAGAAGTTACTGAAATTGAAATACTTTTTCTGAGGAAAAGTTTTTGAGTTCACTCTCATGGATTCATGGCCAGGCTAGGGGGTGAACGAGACAAGTGAATTGGTTGTTCTTTTCTAAGGTTGGGAGGAACTTGGTTGTTCCATTTGTTGTTTGACAGTTGTTCAGATATGTATATCTACTCCTTCTCTGTTGAAATTTTATTTGGAATTATTGGCTGATAGGATTTCATCTGTTAAATAAGAGTAAGGTACTCTGTTTTATTAAATTCTGAAGGACTATAATGAAAAGTAGGATAGATCATCATAGTTTAACTATAACTTTTGAGCAAAACTTTCTAATTATTTTGGCTGGAATAAAAATTGAATGGTTGAAATGTATTAGTAAATATAACTATGTTAAATAGGTTACTACTTCATTATATTGTGCTAGAAATCACTACTAGATCGATGCATCATATACATATGGTTATTCTGTTTTTCAAGGGAATATCAGGTTATGTAAACACTATTTTGGAAGTAAACCAGAGATTTAAGAACATTTACATACCTATACATACAAATATATATCCCTGTGGGTTATCTCTTGATTTTGGACGATTTACTCTATCGAATTAAATAACTGTTACAAATGATTGTGTATAATAGGAAATAACTCTCTCTCTGATCAGGTATAATAGAAATAACCTCTCTCTCTTCTTCATATATATATATATATATATATATATGGGCAAAGGAAAACCATGCTGACTTACATGAATCACTTTAAAAGCCTAATCTATATATGTCTTATATTTGTGTGTGTGTGTGTGTGTATTATATATATATATATATAAAGAATAATCATATGACTTACATGAATCACTTTAAAAGCCTAATCTATGTATATGACTAGGTACTAATGATATAGTGGAAGATGAATAGTCTAACTAGTCATCGGCTGGAAATGAAATACTAGAGGAGCGAAAGCCTGATGAATTCAGAAGACATAGATTCTGGAACCCTTTAATTTATATGCACATATTTTGATAAATTCAAAATTTCATAGATTTATTAACAAATAATAAATCATTCCAACCTCTGAATAAGTCAGACCGAAATAAAGATTCTACTGATAGAGATTTCATCTAAGTCGACTATTCAATATTAAACAATGGTGTAGTCATGTTCATATCATTCTGTTACACGGTAATAGAGTTGGTCTTTAGGTCTTTCATTAAAACTGATTATACAGAGACAATGGATCGGCCGTCATTACGAATGAGCAAGTTCTCTCACGATGGTAGCATTCTAGTTTTAGAATCATATCTATCCTTAAAAAACCTAGGCACTCTCTTAAGAGTGGCGTTATGGAACCTGGATACCTTTTGTGCGTATGGTAGGGACTTGAGTCCGGAATTGTGAATGGTCGAATGCCCCTGCAAGGAAAACAAATATATTGTCAATAATTATTCAACAAAAATAAAACTAGTGTACCCATCAATAGAAATATTTAATAAAGGAAATGGTTATACCAAGTTAACTTCACTTACAACTCATAAACGTTGATGTGTTTTTCCTATCGTGTTTTGGGTTGAACAGATGCCCCAGGTCGAAGGGGGAAGGTGGTCCAAGAACCTTATGATGGGTACCCTCGCAACAACAGGGTCCTATCATTAGAATTGTTTACCAAATTTATCTAAATCAAACTATTCAGGAAAGAAAGAAATAAACAACATTAACATTGGATGTCCGAACTGCATGGGTTTGCACAATGCGAGTAGGATGAATGCATTGCCCAAACTTTAAACATAGATTAAATGCTATATTCCAATAACGTTATCAAAATCTTACATGGACTGATTTTTTGTATGAAGAAGATGCTTTTCTTTCAAAGTTTAAATACATAATGAACATTCTTACTGAGTTTACCTGTCTCCAATGGCATTTGTCACACAC
Source organism: Picea sitchensis (assembly GCA_010110895.2). Taxonomy (NCBI): domain Eukaryota; kingdom Viridiplantae; phylum Streptophyta; class Pinopsida; order Pinales; family Pinaceae; genus Picea; species Picea sitchensis. The sequence goes on from SNQJ01S0051109.1 coordinate 28,072, forward strand.
AGAAAACAATGATAATGGAATGAAAACAATGAACCAAATTTAATTACAGATCTAAATAATTACATGTTGCAGAGTGAGTTCTTAAAAATAATTTATTCGATTCACAGAATTCCCTAGTATCTATTTATATGTGGATATGCCGAAGGTAAATACAATAATCTTTCTAAAGGAAAATTACTGCCATAAGAGTCAACTAGTAGTTTGGGAAATCTATGAAATGGAGGACTTCCAAACAAAACTCAATACAAAAGTACCCAACAGAGACAGGAAACGTTATTAAATCCGACCATATGGAATTTACTTTAACTTGGACAGAATATAACATGCAATACATAGCATGGATTCTACCCTATCAAATTAACTTCTGGACTAAAAATCTTGCATGGTTTCACAGAGGCACAACACCAGATAACAATGTTTAAAGGTAAGGCTAACCCATAAAAGAAAAATAGAGGGACAACGAAAAAACCCCATAAGAAAATACAAATACGTTATCGCATGATAAAAAGGTCTGTGTAAGATTGTGGAAGCCGAAAACAAAAGGGTGGAGTACTGAGAAGGCTCTAGGAGGCTTTAGAATAAAACAACAGTGAAGCCCACTTAACCAGAAGCAAGAACAGACCAGGGATTTATGAAGAGAGTAACGATAATGGGAAAACTTCACTAAAAGTCATAATAAGAGTATCAATACAAAGGGTTTCTTCCATTATAATGAGACCCTGAAGGTCCATCCAACTACTAGAATATAGAAGCATCATGAACTTACCATAATGGTCGGGTAGAGTTTCCTGCTTCCACCAGGTGAAAATCCTCCAAGTCACCTACCTCCCTCGGTGAGAAAAAAAGCAGAGCTAGTTCAAGACTTCACCAAAAGAAGATCAAATAAACTTCATCTAGCCTGAAAAACCCTTACTACATAGAGTAAATGTCGAGGGTACGAAGACTAGCCTTGGCCATGTGATGGGGTAGAGTTGGCGCGATTACACTGGACAAGGGGTCAAATGATAACCATCGAATTTCACACTCATAGGGTCTCAATTAATGGACATTTCAGAGGTTTAACTCGCGTCTGACAACAACCCTTATTTTCATATTAAGAGATGCAAAATAAAGGACAGTCCCTTCGTGACATGAAAAACTAGACCATTTAACTCTAACTACTATCATTTCAATTAATACATCGTTCAAATGAGGCATTGTTCAGTTGAGACATATTTCGGTTAAGGAAGAGGTAAACGAGTTGATAGGGTTGAGTTTTGTTCAAAAACCCTTTGTGTCAATAGTAACTGGAAGATAATTACCCAACCACATAATCATAGGGGTTTTGTTCGATTTATTTGGCTAGGTGAAGTAATGTCACAAACCTCATGTTAAGATGTTAACATTTCACGATGGATGTATACTCCCGACCTCATTACATTGTGCAATGGTATATGAGTTTATTTCGAAAGTCAAATCAGATTTTCCCTTGTGTGTAAGGATAGAAGAGTATGCTTAGGGAAGAGTATAAGATCATGAGTCCTAAGTCTAACATAGTATATAGATATATATATGTAAGCATTAGAATAGATTTAGGACTAAAGGGTAAATGTTAGAATGTGGAGATTTTATTCATATAGGAACTTTTTTCAGTGTGAGAAATGTCCATAAATGAGCTCCCATCATTGATATTCATAACATAAGGAATCTCACAGAGATTATCAATGGTGATAAATACTGCCTTCTCTTAACTACGAGTCCTCTAAATGTAATTTGGAGATTTATGTTCCATAGAATTTTTTTTTTATTTGGCAAATTTGAGGTACATTACATATGGTATCAGAGAAAAGGTTACAACACTTGGACCTTGATCAGGGCCAAAATATTTACTTAGCATATATTTTCCTGTTTATGTAAAACTAACAAAACCATTACTGTTACAAACAAAAAACACATTATTCTATTGTAATCATGGCAGCTCGGGATGAAGCAGAAATCAGACTTGAGAATAATCTTGAATAAAGGCCTCCCGAAGATCAGAGGAAAAACAATGATGAAATTTCACCAACCGAAGTTATGGAATCTATGAGAAATCTCATTGTTGAGCTGCAAGTTTTCAAAGTAGACAATGAGAAACTAAAAAAGGCACAGTAGGAACATCAGGAAATAAATGAAGTCCTGCTACGAAGTATAGTGACAAAGAAAATCCCAAAGGACAATAACCAGGAAGAAGAGGTCAGTAAAAGGGCCCCCAAGAATTCTGGTCCTAAAGCAAAAAAAGGGGATAACTCGTTTGAAGAAAAACCTTCAACTGAAGATAAAACAAAAGCAGGAAGAAAAATAAAATAGATAGATCACCTTGAGGGAGAGTTTAAGAAAATCAAACCATCTACCTTTCACGGGGAATCCAGAACAGGGGACGAAGCTGAAGCATGGTTATTAGACATCAAGAAGTATTTCGAGATATACAACTATTCCAACAATATGAAGGCTAGAATGAGCATCTATAATCTGAAAGGAAAAACTAGCATATGGTGGCAAGACCTAAAGTTGGCCAAGGGCCTAAAGGAAAAACAGATCGAATGGATGAATTTTAAGAAATACTTTAAGGAACAATATCTATCTAAAATTTACTATGAAATAAAAACCAAAGAATTTTATGAGATACAACTCAGTGAAATGGCTATGGAAGATCTGATAAAAAAATTCCTGGAATTACTAAGGTTCGTGCCTTATATCCGGGAGGAAAAAGTAAAAATCCAGTGGTTCCTAAGTTTTTTACCATAGTCCTATAATGACATAATCGAATTTGATAATCCCAAGTCCTTGAGAAAAGTTTTCAGGAATGCCCGAATGTGTTACGATCAATACAAAGATCGGTCAGAATTTCCCAAGGCTTGGAAAGACAAGAAACAAGACCGAATGAGCGAATAGAAGAAGGGATATCAGCTAGCTCCTTTTTGGAACACAGCAAAAAGTTTTCCAAGAAAATATTTTCACTCCAACAATCAGAACACCCAAGGAGGTGGTAAACCAGTAAATCTGAGAATGAACCATTAAAATGATGGGAATGTGGAGAACCTCACTTAAGGAGGAACTGTCCACGTTTGACTTCAGCAGCTAGAACTACGGTTCACAATCTACAGGAAGCCTCTACGATGGGAGATGTGGGTGGACGATTACATCGGATAAATGCAGTCGTGGATGGCCGACAAGCTGGCCACAAGTCCTTTGTGGTGGAAATTGAAGGTAAAATTAATAACACTCGTATTTCTTTTTTAATTGATCCTGGAGCTACGTTGAGTTATACCACTCCCAGTATAGTGGATTCAAATAAACTTAAGAAAACAAGTCATGCAAAATCTTGGTTGGTACAACTAGCAACAATAACAAAAAGAAAAGTAGTCAATTTTATTTTTGATTATTAGTTCAGTTTAGGTGGTAAAAACATAAATACAAATCTGAACATTCTACCGTTAGAGTCTTCTGACATAATTATCGGAATGGATTTGTTATAAAGGCATAAAACAATGTTAGATTTTTATGAAAAATCACTCAACTATAAAGATGAAAATGACACTGCTAGGACAGTTCAAGGTATACAAAAACCAATCTTAGTCAGACAGATTTCAGCAATGCAATTTAAGAAATTCACGAGAAAGGGTTGTCAAGTTTACGCCATGCAAGTAACAAACCTGTTAGAAAAAGAAAATAAACCCATCATGGAGGATTTTTTCATTTTGCATGATTTCAAAGATGTGTTTGTTGATGAGATATTTGAATTACCCCCAAGGAGGGAGATAGAATTTTTTATCGACCTACTACCTGGTTCATCCCCTATATCAAAATCACCCTACCGAATGCGTTTTCCAGAATTAATGGAATTAAAAATTCAATTACAGGAATTATTGGACAAAGAATACATCAAACCGAGTGTTTCACCATGGGGAGAACCAGTCGTCTTTGTGAAAAAGAAAGAAAAAACTCTGATATTATGCATCGATTACAGATAATTAAACAAAATGATTGTTAAGAACGAGTACCCATTACATATGATAAATAATTTGTTCGATCAAGTAGGTGGGGAAAATATTTTTTCTAAATTGGATTTACAATCTGGTTATCACCAGGTTAGGATAAAATATGAGGACATAAGTAAAACAACATTCCGAATGAGATATGTATATTACGAATTTGTTTTTATACCATTTGGGCTCACTAATGTGCCAGGTACATTCATGTGTTTAATGAACAGTATTTTTAGTTAGTACTTGGACAAGTTTTTTTTGGTATTTATTGACGATATCCTAGTGTATTCTAAAACAAAAGAAGAACATAAAGAACATTGAAGGATAGTTCTGCAAACTTTGAGAAAATGAAAACTGTATGCCAAATTTGATAAATGCGACTTTTATCAGAAGAAGATACAGTTCCTAAGACATGTAATATCTGAGGAAGGTATTGCAGTCGATCCTGAGAAAATAAGAGCCATCATGGAATGGTCGATTCTGAAGGATGTAGCAGACATCTGGTCATTCATGGGAATCACCGTATATTACCGCATATTTATAGAGGGGTTTTCTAAGATTGCATACCCTATCACATCATTACCAAAGAAGGGAACCAAGTTTAACTGGTCACAGAAATGTCATGACATCTTTAATATGTTAAAGGAATTGTTAATGACCGCACCCATTTTAAAGGTAGAAGACCCGGACAAAGACTTCACAGTGTGTCTGGATGCGAGTAAAGAAGGACTAGGTGGTGTCCTAACTCAATAAGGGCATGTTATTTGTTATGAGTCTCGAAAACTAAAGGAACACGAATGAAACTACGTAACTCATGAATTAGAGCCGGCAGTTGTAATACACAAATTAAATATGTGGCAGCATTACATAATGGGTAGATTTTTTTAATTATTGACGGATAACAGCGGTGTGAAATTTTTGTTTAGTCATCCAGACCTTAATGCAAGGCAAGCAAGATGGCTAGCCTTCTTGAGAGAATTTGAATTTGAGGTAATACATATCAAGGGTAAGGAAAACAAGGTGGTTGATGCCTTAAGCAAAAGAGTTCATGCGTTATTTGAAATAAACATTAGCAGGGAAGAAAGAGATCTTGAGCAGCGGATAAAGGTTGCAGGTAATAACGACAAAAATTACACCAGAACAGCGGTAGAATTACGAGATAATGTAGAAAATTCAAACAAGATAGATTTGATTTTGAACAGAGAATGTCTACTATGATTCAAAAACAAAATATACATACCAGATTCAGCGGAATTAAAGTTAACGATTTTGGACGAAGTACACAAGAAACCATATTATGGTCACCTGGGATACCAGAAGATGGTAACATCACTAAGGAAATTATTTTACTAGCCTAATATGAAGGGAGAAACAACAGAATACTTAGCTAAGTGTCAATATTGTCAGCAGGTAAAAGCTGAACACCAACATCTAGCCAGCCTATTGCAGCCCTTACCTGTGTTAGAATGGAAATGGGAGACTACAACACTGGACTTTATTACAAGTTTGCCTAGAACTCAAAAAAGGAATGATTCAATTATGGTGGTAATTAATAAGCTTAGTAAGTTTGCACACTTTAGCCCTGTAAAGTCTACTTTTAAAGTTATTAACATTGCTGAAATATTCATGAAATAAATTTTTAGACTGCATGGTATTCCTAAAATGGTGATTTCGGATAGAGACGTAAAATTTACATCTGTTTTTTGGAAAGAGTTGTTTGCAGGGTTAAATACTAACTTGAATTTTAGCACAAGTTATCATCCACAAATGGATGGTTAGACCGAAACGAACAAACCAAATCGTAGAATATATGTTGTGCATAAATGTAAGAATAAAACCAAGAAAGTGGGAAGACTACCTACACTTGGTGGAATTTGCATACAACAACGGTTACCAAACCTCGGCTAAGATGAGCCCTTTCGAGGTACTGCATGATAGAAAATGTATGATTCCAATTAGTTGGGATAATCCAGTTGATAGACTCATGGTGCGACCAGAGATGCTCCAGGAAATGGAGAGCACGATAAGAAAAGTACAACAAAAATTAAAAGAGCCACATGACATACAAAAACGTTACACGGACCGTAAAAAACGACACCTAGAATTTCCATTCGGAGACCACATATATTTAAAAGTCAAATCCAAAAAAATTTCACTAAAGCTAGGGAAATATGCCAAGTTGGCACCCAAGTTTTGTGGCCCTTTCAAGATCTTAGCTCGAATTAGACCTGTAGCATACAAACTTGCACTTCCTACCAATCTAAAAATCCATAATGTATTTCATGTTTCTTTGTTACAGAATTATGTTCATGACCCTACTCATATGATTGATTGGATCTTGGTTCAGGTGGAACTAGAAGGCGAGTTCCAAGCGGAACCTATGCAGATTCTGGACAAGAGAGAAATATCTCTTCGGAATAGAGTCGTCGCCCAGGTAAAAGTGAAATGGAAACACTATAGCCCTGAGGAGGCCACTTGGGAGTTGGAGGGAGATTTGCAGAAATCTCATCCAGTCCTGTTCCAAGAAAGGAACAAACACTGAGGATAGTTTGTTATTGAAGGGGGAAAGGATGTAATATCCCCAAAAATAAATTATTTTAAAATCTGAAATTGCTTAGGAAATTATTTCCATTTTTAGTAAATTCGAAATTGGAAAATTAATGTCATTTATGGAAATTCTGAATTTCGAATTTAGTTAATTGTAATTGATGATTATGACTATTGGGCATAAATCTGATTTGACCCAACTAACTATTTGACTATGACACTTGTATGAAACAAAATATTTTATATTTATTGTTGATGGAAAAATGGAACAACCAGGTTAAAATCAGCTTACCATGACTCCATGAGAGGGGAACATGTTGGAACTACCTCATGGATGAATGGGACAAGTGGAAAATCAGGGATTTGGCAATTGGTAGCCCCTGAAAATCAGGGATTTGGAAAGATGCGAAAACTCCCAAGGGGAAAAATACTTAGGCACAATTGCTTTTAAATATATACAATATGGGAGGAGGAAGGACGTTGTCTAGTATGTTGGGGGGGGAAGAAAGGAACTCCTGTTGTTATGAACACTTCTTTCTAAGTGTGAGTCAAGGAGAAGTTACTAAAATTGAAATAATTTTGTTGAAGAGAAGTTATGAGTTCGCCCTCATGGATTCATGGTCAGGATAAGAGGTGAATGAGACAAGTGAATTGGCTGTTCTGCTCTAAGTTTGGGAGGAACTTGGCTGTTCCATTTGTTGTTTGAAATTTTTTCAGATATGTCTATGTACTCCTTCTCTATTCAAATGTTATTTGGAATTATTGGCCGATAGGATTTCATCTGTTAAATAAGAGTAAGGTACTATGTTCTATTAAATTCTGAAGGAATGTATTGAAAAGTAGGATAGACCCTCACAGTTTATCTGTAACTGTTGAGTAAACCTTTCTAAGTATTTTGGCTGGAATAAAAATCAAATCGTGGAAATGTATTATGAAATATAACTGTGTTAAATAGGTTACTACTTCATTATATTGTGCTAGAAATCACTACCAGATCAATGCATCATATACATCTGGTTATTATGTTTTGCAAGTGAATATCAGGTTATGTAAACACTATTATGGAAGTAAACCTGATATTTAAGAACATTTACAAACCTATACATACAAATATATATATCCCTCTGGTTTATCTCTTGATTTTGGACGATTTACCCTATCGAATTAAATTACTGCTACAAATGATTGTGTACAATAGGAGATAACTATGTATCCATATATATATATATATATATATATA
>SNQJ01S0051110.1:0-15373 GCA_010110895.2 Picea sitchensis
TGCATTGACAGAGGTGAGACAACCTCAGGAAAGATCAAGAGGGATAGCGTTGAACCTTCATCAGTAGAGGTGCAAGGAGTGCACAGGAAGGAACTCTGTCTCGAGTTCAGGGAAGACAGAACTACTGAAGGTTTTGGAGAGCTCTGCCAAGAGGGCATCGAGCGAGTGCATAGAGTGCACTAGGGAAATCTATTTTGAGTTCTGAGAGAGAAGAAGTGTCAAGGAGAGACACTTATAGAGTTGTTGAACACTCTGTAGGCTCTGTAAGGTGTGCATCAAGTAGAAGAATGCTAGGTGGGCGTAAGGAGTTTTCTTTTCCAGAAAACTTCTCGAATCTGAGTTATTCGAGATCCTCGAATGCAAAGTGTGCGTAGGAGTAAATATTTGAGAGGACGAAGCTCAGAAGGGACAGCGTTTCTATAACATAGATGAGACCCAAAGGAATCAGGCTTGCAAGAGGAAGAGTCGAAGGTTGAGACCTTCGAGACTTAGAAAATCTTCTAAGTCAAAAAGCCAAGAAAGATCAGGAGGAAGAGCACAGCTTTCGTTGGATCAGCACTGGGAAGAAATATCTGGACCATTGAATCTACGTCTATGAAGCAGGGGGAGAGCACACAAGGAGGTCAGATCTGAACCATCAGATCTAGCGCCAATACCCGACAACCGTTGGATCAGGCGAAGACACACGGGGTTTAAACCCTTGGATATCCACACATTCAGGAATCGTAAGTTGAATGAACAGAGGAGGTTGCACCCCATACTTGCAATCTCCAAGATCATGAAATCACTCCAGCCGTCGAATCTAGAGCATAGTGGCCTGAGAGCCGTTGGATCAAGGATACGTGCATGGGGTTTAGTCCCTGGGAGGTGCACAGGAAAAAGGATCTGGGTCATCATATCTAGCACCAAGGACCGATATCTGTCGGATCCAAGAGAAGGTGTGAGGGGCTTAATCCCTGGGAAGCCACACAGAAGGGTAGAATGAATGGCAGAAAATTCGAGGAGAAGTGTCGAGTTGTCATGAGCTGTCGGATATAGAAAAGGTGTGCAAGGTTTAAACCTCGTAACAACAGAAGGAAGAGGACTCATCAAGTCCCGAAAGCATCAGGACCATCCATTTTGGAGGACAGGTGGCAGAGATCTGGATCATTTCGTGAATTCGAGGTTCATGATTTTGGAGGGCAGACCAAATTCTTGGTTTTTCGAAGTCCCGAGTTGCGGGGAGTAGGGAAGGAGATCCAGACCGTTGGATCCAAGCCACGGGATAACCGTTGGATCAGAACCTCTGTGTGGTATCACATATTGGGATTCGGGGGTTGAAAGAATTTATTTTCGACTGCAGAAGTCGCAAAGTGCTGAGCGCCAAGGGCTCGTGCAAACACATGGCACATTTGTTAGGTGGGGAATGCGTGGTTGATAGGTGGTGTAACAACAAACGCCCAGAGAAAGGTGGAAGCGGGTGACAGGTGGTGGACACACGTCACCTTGGAAGAAGCCAACCCATCACTGACCTTTCACGTTTTGGGGTTTCGAAAAGGAGGAGAACGAGGTTTCAACACCCCAACTCATGAATTCACAAGTTGCGAGTAGTGCTAAAGGAGTCAACCCATCACTGACTTATCGTGCTTCAGGATTTCGCAAAGGAGGAGCACAAGGATTCAACACTCCAACTCGCGAAGTCACGAGTTGCGAGTAGTGCTAGTACTTAGCCCTAGACAGTGGTTATGTGTGGAAGGCACTAACAGGGAGGAGCCATACCCGTATCGCATCTTGGGTATTGACGTTTGGATAAAGAGGAGTTGAGGGTCTTCAACTCACGAACTCACAAGTTGCGAAAGTCACTTGTGCTAAGGCCAGGTTGTGGTCACATGGAGATGTAAGGCTCGCGTCTGGTGTTAAGTTGCGCAGGGAAGGTTTTCATTAAGGACCTATGGATTCATTCAAAGGGTTCTAGCAGGAGCCGGAAGAGCCATTTCGACTCAGAAGAAGATCGATCCAGAGACCGGGAGGTCGCAGAACCCTGCTGAGGTAGGGCGTCTGCATCAGTTTGTGTCCCAAGTTTTATTTTTAAAGTCAATTCATCTATATCCTAAGGGTGATTCACAAGTTGTAAGAATCACTCATGGTCCATAATGACCCATCATTACACATCAGATCATAACTTGACCTTTTATTTGTCAATTTTCTCCATGATGACAAGCTTGTAGCGGAAACAACTATTTTTCCATTATGTGCACTACCAACTCAGGAGGATGCTCTGTTTTATGATTTAAGGTATTTTAAAGTGGTAAAAGGACATCAAATAATTTTCTAGACACTCTGAAGCCATCATCAAGCTTTTAAACTCTCCTCCAAAGCTTCAACTCGTCATCAAAAAAGTATTGTTAAGGTTTTCTTGGAAACCAAAGAAGTTGTCTTTAAGGTTTTGAGAAGATCTAGATAAAGGTGCAAGTGATAGAAGTATTCCAGACTTCCTTCATTAGTTTTGCAGTGGTAAAATATGTATGTGGAATGATCACAAAGCTTCATTTTTTTATCTCAAACATCCAAAGTTTTATGAATGGTCATTTGATCTACATTGTGAAAGGAAGATATTAATGCATTATTATTGAGATTAAGCCTGAGTAATATCAATAAAGATCAAACAAATAYAGTAATATGTGCTCCATTGAAATAATTGTTCCAAGCTACATTTTTCAGATGYGTTGCATGGTTGTCTAAAACACTTGAAGTGGCATTGTGGAATAAACTCTAATTGTGAATAATGATGCAAGAGAGAGCCTAAATGATAAAAATTGATATGCCCTAGCATATGACAGGTTATATTATATTATATCAGGTCTAAAKAAKCCTCTCTCAGCCTCTAGTTCACTTTTATATTCATTTTTCAGGTACAAAGGTCAAAACAGTCACTTACAGGAGTTTGTAGTGCAAACTGTGTTTTTCCTGTGTATTGCGCTACCAACTCTTCAAACTTTCAAYGTAAATAATTTTTGGTCAAAATTTGACTTGGAAAGAGGATTTTTGGGTCAAGGTGGCCAAATAAAATATCATCCCCCATCAAATCATATAGGTGACACTTTTTTCCTCAATGGAAACATTCTAGGGATCAAATCCTAGATTGTAGGAATATGACTAGATTTTGGAAATTTGTGTTTTCCTGTTTTAGTCATATTTTTTGGAGATAGATTACGAAAATATGGAAATGTATTTTTGGAAAGTGAGAGATGCCTTTCACAAGAACAAGATACTCTTCAAAAACCTCTCTCATTTTTCCAACATCTGTTAGTATTTGGGAGATATGGGTGAATCTTTGAGAGGAATATTTCCAGAAATTGTATACTTTGTTTTTGCTAGCCACCTCACAAATTCGGATTTGAGTTGGATATCTTCAACAAACCAAAGATAGGTGAAGAGGTTATGAGATCCATATATTTTGGATCTATATGAGCATGTAATATCTATATAAATAGTACCAAATGGAGGAGCTAAGGGTCAGAAGTGGAATACCTTAATAGACTCTTTTGTACAAGACCTTTTTGAAGCACATATTGGAATATAAGCACTTCTCTTTGTATTTGTTCAGATTCCTCATTTCATATATCTTTTTCTGTACTTCTCAATGAATGTATGTTATGTTTATTTATATTTTTTTATACAGTGATTGATGAAAGTCCTTTTATCATTTCATTGGTAGACAAAACTACAAGTACTTTTCCTTGTTATAATCAACCTTTCATATGTATTTTTTAATGTACATGATCTTGTTGGTATAGTAAGCGTTCTTCATCCATCTCAGTGTGTAAAACCATCTGTTCAGTACCTTTGAGGGCCTTATTTTGTATGAATGTATTCAATTGAGTCTTGAGTGAGGGAGTTATGGAGTAAATCATTCATTTTTATCCATTTTCATACCTTACATTGAGTTATTGGTTAAGTTACCAAGCCCACTTGAGCTACAATCTAGAGTGACTCTTGGAGTGATAACATCAAGAAAAATAATTGTGAATCCAAATAGCAACGAATATTATTTAATTGAGGGTGAGGATAATACATATCATTGTAAGAGTTCATGGACGCGATTTACTCGAAGCCGCATACAAGGATGTTGAACACAAGCATGATATCAATAAAAATTCTTTGAAAATTGTCCATAATTGAGACACACTAGGTTATGACTCAGTAGAGGGTTGCATATTGTGCAATATCATTTACTCAATAAGTTTTGTGAATGTGTGTTGTTGGCCACTACCCTCTTGTCAATTAGAACTATTTTGTGGATGTGTGTTCTTGTCCACTACCCTCTTGTTAATTAGAACTTTGCACCTTCAAGTACAAACCTTTGAGTAGATTAATGAAATCTTACATGTGTGGATCTATGATGCATTCATTTGTCATGTTGTGTGTGTTGGAACAAACTAACGCAAGTACATTTTGGGTCACATCCAATTAATAATCCCATTTTGGATCACGCCCATTGCAACAACCATTGGTTGCTACAAAACATTGGTTTGCATCTTCAACCGAAAATCCTCGACTAGATGAATAAATGGTTTCCATATTCAACTACAAATCCTTGACTCAATGAATAAAATGTTACATGCATGCATCTACAATGCATTCAATTTTCATGCTTTCTATTGAATCAACCCAACCTAAATACATTTTAGTTCCCATCCCATCAAAGTAAAGTGAGCCCATTTTAGGTCACGTCCAATGAAACAACCATTAATTTCTTTAAAGAAAAATAAAAAGTAGTATGAACACAATGCAATAAATACATATTTTCTCCAACAGAAGGAACACTAAAGGCGTTAGCCATATTTTCAATTTTGCAACAATATTGCACGATACAACAAAAAATGGTATGAACACAATGCAATAAATATATATTTTCTCCAACAGAAGGCACATGAAGGGCGTGACCCATATTTTCAAGATTCGTTTTTTTATGATCACGCCATCCCATCTTCTATGTAGATAACACTAGCAACTTCGATGCAATTATGTTATGATCACGCCATCCCATCCTCTACGTAGAGAACACTCACAACTTTGATCCCATCCAATACTCTTTCAAAGAAGAGAATAACTGCAACCTGGTTTCAATAAAGAATACTTGCAAGATCATATTTATACAACACACTGCATCTTAAATGTTGTTGTTTTTTTTTAACTCTCTATTATCACGGACTATAAACATCTTTGATTTTAGTGTTAATAATGTCTTCCTCCAAGAGATGAAAGTAACATCTTCGATTTGAGCATTAACATTGTAAGAAACGTCTTCGATTTTAGCGTTAACATTGTCAGCCTCCATTTTAAATAGATGGTATCCTTCAAAAATTGGCGTATGCCACTCTGAGTGGCCAACACACGGTATTATTTGGTAAAAGGAGAAAGAATAGTTCACACTGTGTTGATCACACGGCTCCGTGACTCGAAAACTTATTTCTCGCTTATCTATACTTCCTTGTATGTCTGTTGTCAATGGTACCCAACGATGTGGGATGATATGTAACATCCCCGTATCAAATTCTCCATGTTTGACAATATTGGACATCATAAATTCTCCCCAAACTCCCCCACATGAGTTTTCAAATTTGTCAAAAAGAACCAGATTCTTGGATCAAAAGCATAATGCAATAATAATAATAACACTTAGGTTGGGAAATAGTCATTTATTGCTCATAATTCTTATATGTATGCATGTACGATGAGTTGTATGCATGGATGATGATGTTTTCAAATTTTCCCAAAGACTGCAGCGACATATTCCTCCATAAAAACATAAGATTGGGAAATAAAACTGGATCTAGTGTCAGGGGAACAACTAGACATGGGGTTAAACTGTGTTGGAGTATAAAAAATGTGGGAAAACTTAGAGATCTTGGTTACATGGAGTTGGGATACTCAAGGTTTTTCCATGATGGCGATATAAAAAAAGGGTGGATGCCCCAACCAAGGGCGACATGGGTTTCTTTGCCAACAAAAAAAAGGCCATCAAGGATGATGACTAAAAAATACTATGTATATGCTGGAAAGAAGGTCTTTATACAATTACCAAATGAATAAAGAATAATTTGGGTTGAGTATACAGCTACAGAAATAGGTTCCCCAGTGAAAGATGACTTGGCATGTGCAGGGCACAAGTTTGTGAAAGAGAACTAGTGGAGGGTGGGTTTCTGTATTAGGTAAATGGATGGAGGACAATATTTAGATGGGAAAACTGATGGTGGATAAGATGGAGGGCTAATGGAACTGCAGGGGTGCAGTCAACAAAACCAAGTGTAGGATGATATGATCTMGGAKTCCATTGGGAAGGATAGAAATAGGATAAGAAGAAGTATGGGGTCCATTCTCAAAAGTGCAAAAACTATTGGGACTCCCAATCCTAGGGGGTGAAAACAACATGAGTGTCAAGCTACCAAGGGGAACTATGAATGGGACAAMTCATGTGGGTGAGAGTGTTATCGGTTGACAGTACCAAAATGTGGCAGAGGTAAAGGTACTGTAGAGCCAGATGTAGGGACCCTAAAGGCAAATGTCACAGGGTGTGATTGRTTTATGCAATTGTTTACAGAGGGAGTAATTACATGCTAGTGTCGAACATATACCCAAAGGGGCCGTAATCTTTCTTAACAAGTACCTACAAAAAAATGAAATACCCAACATGAACAATATCTGATGATAAAGAACATATAACAATTATTTGATAAAAATGAAAGTAAGCATGCGTACTTGAACATGGCATGAAAAAAAATGATCTTCTGGGGAGAAGTGTAGATGATAACCCAGGGAATATGAATGTGTATATGGTTGGATCAGGATGTCGTGGCCAAGAATGATTTGGAAAATGGAGGCTCTAATATCCTGTACCAAAATGTAGAAGTTCAGAAAAAGGGATTATATATGGATGGTGGGCCCTCAATGCCACCTCATTTACACTGACATTATTATTGATCTGACGAGAGAGTTGTGAGATGATTTGAAGATTTCGGGATCTTGGGGATACCGACTCGGGAGTTGCAAGAGACAGGTTAGTGAAGTTATCATCCTGCATTGTGTGAAGTTCATGGATGTTAGCTAGGGGTTGTACAGAGGGTTATAAAAGGGTTTTTAAGGTTAGGTTCCCAATAGTGAGCGGGAAACTGGTGAATACATGCACATGGGTGCACAGGTAGGAGTTGATTTCCCACGCATTATGTGTGGGTTTATCCCAAATAGTTTTGCATTCATGAATGCGTGAATGTTATGGGGAAACTCGCGCATAATGTGTAGTTGTGGGGATTACAGTCTCGCATCTAAGAGTGTGGGGAGGAAAGACAGACACGCTTAGGATGCGCGTCTGTCTCATGAATAGTTATGCACTCATGCTCGGTTGTGAATGAGACAGATGCACATTGGTGCCCATATGTATGACGAACAGTCGCGCACAGATGCGCGACTGTATTGGATAAGGCCATGCACTGTGGGAAGGCTTATGGATGTGTGATTTTTTTTATGATTATTATGTTTGATGTATGATGTGGCTAATTAGGTGTTTCTGTGTGAATGCAGGTGATCAATAGAGTAGAGGATGATTTCGTTCCACTGGCGAGAGTGAGACTAGGATCAATTGAGAGAGGCTGTGAGGGAGAAGTCAGTAGTGCACAGACACTTGGCGGCCTATGGGTTGCTGAATTTTTTTTACTATTTGTTGATACGTTCGCAGGAGTTCTTACTTCAGTTTCTGATTCGGATGTGGAGCACTGACCTGCATTGTTTTGTGGTACGGTGGGAGAAGTTGGCGTTCTCTATAGTAGAGGACATATATTTTTTGAGAGGACTCTCATTCCAAGGGAGGGAATTGGTCGTTGATCCCCATCTACCAGGGGAGGATAGGGTAGAGACTATCGTTGCGAGACATTGTTCTGGGTCGAACCCTATGTCGGGTTTGGTAGTGCGGATTGAGGCCCTAGATGACCTGTTGACAGAGTGCATAGCGGCCATGGTGGGGAGGATTTATGGATCCTTGGGAACTCAACAAATCATAGGTGGGAAACTAAGAGTGGTTGAGGAGGTCTTGGATGGAGACTTGTTCATGTGGGGTGTGTTGATCCAAACCCGGATGGTGTCCCAGCTGAACCGGTGTCGGCGTGCCGATTCCAGTGACTTTTGGAAAATCGAAAATATGGCTCACGCCTTTAGTCTACCTTCTATTGGAGAAAATATGTATCTATTGCATTGTGTTCATACTACTTTTTATTTTAATTTAAAGCAATTAATGGCTGTTGTATTGGACTTGACCTAAAATGGGCTCACTTTACTTTGATGTGATGGGAACTAATATGTATTTAGGTTTGGTTGATTCAATAGAAAGCATGAAAATTGAATGCATTGTAGATGCATACAGGTAACATTTTATTCATCCAGTAGAGGATTTGTAGTTGAAGATGCAAACCATTTATTCATCCAGTGGAGGATTTGTAGTTGAATATGCAAACCATTTATTCATCCACTCGAGGATTTGTAGTTGAAAATGCACACCAATGTTTTACAACAACTAATAGTTGTTGCATTGGGCATGATCCAAAATGGGCTTATTAAATGGATGTGACCCAAAATGGATTTGTGTTAGTTTGATCAATGCATCATAGATCCACACATTTAAGATTTCATTAATCTACTCAAAGAGGTTTGTACTTGAAGGTGCAAAAATCTAATTGACAAGAGGGTAGTGGCCAACAACACACATCCACAAAATAGTTTTGATTGAAAACATGGTAGTGGCCAACAACAAACATCCACAAAACTATATGAGTAAATGATATTCCACAATATACAACCCTATGCTTAGTCATAACCTAACATGCCTCAATTATATGGACAATTTTCAAACACTTTGTATCGATATCATGATTGTGTTCAACATCCTTGTATGTGGCTTAGAGTAAATACCGTCCATGACCTCTTACAATGATATGTATTCTCGTCACCCTCAATTAAATAATCTTCATTGCTATTGGGGTTCACAATTATTTTTCTTCATTTATAATTTTATGTTTTAGTTAATTCAATGTTAGAAGTTTCAACTAAGTCTATTAAAATTACAAAATAAATGTATTTTTACATTGTAGGTTTTTGCAACCAAGAATTTCATACAAATAATTATAAATTTGTTGGCATGCACTTTCAAGGGATTTCCTTGTTCATGGGAAAAATTTAAGAATAAACAAAAATAATTACAAGATAAAGAGATTGGTTGTCTATTAACAAACATTGTATTTAAATAACCACTGCTTCAATGTTATTTTGTTTGAATTCATTTCTAATTACCGTCCTATTGCATCATAATCCTCTATTGTCTATGGCACCTCGAATGCTTCCCTAAAATGCACTCGAGAATAATTTTTAAGTTTGGAAGTAATTGCATGGGTAGACCTCCTACCCCATTGAGCATCTTACTCATTTTCTTCTTTCAACCTTTCACACATGTGGCATCATTGTTGGATTATATATTCAACACATAACATAATTGTATTACACACAACACTAAAAAATCTTCCATGTGGCCTTCTAATGATATGCTTCTGGATCATCCCACCAATACATTCCCCCCACCTGCCAAAAAACTATGCCCATTTCCACATTATAGCATTTGAATACTCTTTTTTTCCGAATGGTAATGGCATAGAACCCACCAATACATCCCCCCCCAAAACTATGCCCATTTCCACATTATAACACTTAAATCTGCTCGTTTTAGGGATGCTAATGACATGGAAAATGTTGCTCACAAATCTCATTGAAGTAATGTGAATCAACCATTGGTTTCCATCGTTTGGAATGCCTCCTCCGGACCATCAAAAGGAAATCTTAAGATCATCATAAAAGATTGAATTTTACTTTATTCTTAGTGTTTAACTCACAATGATAATTTTTCAGCTCAATGTTAACATTTACTATGTTTAATTAACTTAATTTTTGAAATTAAGATTTGAAGTGGGGCCCCATTTAATGTTGTGGGACAACCCAAGTTACCAATGAAATAAATATTTCCATTTCCCTTTTTTCCACACTGATTTTGGTGGCAACATGGATGGTAGCGTGGTGTCTTTTATCTACAACCAAGAAAATGAGCATAGAGATTGTGATGAGACTGTAATTACGTCTAAGTTGATGTCGTCATGGAAAATCACTTTCATAATGTCTTAGTTAGACTCTATATTATTGTCTTTTATGGGAAGAACTAACGAAGATAATAATGCATTTTCAATTACATCTATTATTTATTTGTTAACTAAGATGTTAATCATGACTCACTCACTAACATGCTGGCATTTCCTAATTCACAAAATTCCTTGCAAGTGGAGATAGCCTCTAGTGAGTATGCTATGGAACAAGTCTCTGTGACACATAAGCCAATTTTATACCATTCTACATCTGTTCATGGATAAATATTGAACTACCCCGCATTTGAAAAGAATCTTTATGATCTAGTGCAAGTCATTGAAGAAATCCGAAGCACTATCTCATGCACATGGATCCTTTCACACATGATGCATTAAAGGAAGAATACATAGAAGATGACGAATTTAAAGACGTTTCAGTGTGTTGTATAAAGATGAGAAACATATTAAGTAACTCATGAGCTGCAAGTTCTCTCTTATTGAAAGAGGATGGGATCGAACTTGCGAGTGTTCTCTATGTAGAGGAGGATGGGATGGTGCCATCATAACGAAAGGTGGCATACCAAGAGAGGAAAAACTCAGAGTTTATTGTTTCCTTTTCACCGTGTTTTCTCGTGCAACATTTTAGCAGACTTAAAAATATGGCTCATGCCTTTAGTGTGCCTAATATTGGAGAAATTATGTATTTATTATTGCATTGTGCTCATACCACTTTTTTTTATAGTGATTAATGGTTGTTGCATTGAGCGAGACCTAAAATAGGCTCCCTTTAAACTTTTATCGGATCGCTTCACTTTGATTGGATGGGACCTAAAATCAATTTGACGTAGTCTAAATGTTCTACATTTTTTCCCTATCCGAGTCACTTTTTTGCGATGTGTTTTGTCCAAACTCCTGCAAACAATTCAGAAGGATGGATGGAATTCTATATTTGAGTGGTTGAGATCACATGTTCTGCGTTCCCTGGAGGCTTTTGAGGGTGCATAATCCATTTATGCGCTCAAAAACGTAATCTAAACAATGTAAAAATGTGGTTTCACTATTAATTGATTTACCGAATTCCCATGATAATGGCCAGAAAAAGTAAAACATAGATCGTTTAGATACTACGCCAAATGGATTTATGTTGGTTTGATTGAAAATACATCATGTAAATTTAATGCATCATAGATGCATACATGTAAAATTTTATTCATCCACTCAATGACGATTTTCAATTAAAGATGCAAACCACTATTTTGTGGCAGTTAATGGTTTTTGCATTAGGTGTGGCCTAAAATGGGCTTATTAATTGGATGTGACCCAAAATGGATTTGAGTTTGTTTGATCCAACATACACAACATGAAAAATGAAAGCATCGTAGATCCACACATGTCATATTTCATTCATTTTCTCAAGGGTTTGTACTTGAAGATGCAAAGTTCTGATTGAGAACATGGGAGTGGCCAAAATGACACATCAACAAAACTATATGAGTAAATGATATTGAAAAATATACAACCCTCTATTCATTCATAACCCAACCTCTCGGTCATAACCTGATGTCTCAATTATGCACAATTTTCAAAGAATTTTTATTGATATCACACTTCTGTTCAACATCCTTGTATGCAACTCCGAGTAAATCTCGTCCATGACCTCTTACGATGATATTTATTTTCCTCTCACTTAAATAAAAAATATTTGTTGTTATTTGGGTTCACAATTCTTTTTCTTCATTTATAATTTTATGTTTTTGTTAATTCAATATGAGAAGGTTCAACTAAATCTCGTAAAATTACAAACCTAATGTACCCTTACATTATAGTTTTTTGCAACCAATAATTTCAAACAAATAATTCCAGGTTTGTTGGCATGCACTTTCAAGGGAGCGCCTCATTCATGGGAAAAACTTTGTTAGTTAGTTGGAATTCATTTCTAGTTATTTATTGGTTATTTTGGAATTTGTTTCCTCAATATTTGTATATCTGGGTTCCCTCCTCCTACTGCAACATAGTCCTCTATTTTTTATGGCAGGTGAGATGCTTCTCTAAAATGTGTTAGAGAAAAATGTTACCCTCAACAAACCCCCAATTGCATTCCCAATGGATATATTCTTATGAAAACTATTCTTTCTAAAGAGTCAATAGAAAATGTTGATGAACATAGAAAACATTTATAATTTAGTACGCATTTTTAGGGAACAAGATACAATGACTCCTAACTTTGGAATTTTTAAGTTTTGAAATAATTGCACATGTAGACCTCCTACCCCATTGAGAATCTTAGGGAACAAGCTACAATGACTGCTAACTTTGGAAATTTTAAGTTTTCAAATAATTGCACATGTTGACCTCCTACCCCATTGGGCATATTACTATTTTTCTTCTCTTGAAGATTTCACACAAGTGGCATGATTTCTAGATTAGATCTTCAACACATAACACAACTATATATTGTTTCTTATCGTTCGATGAGATCTCTAAGGATCCATTCTGAAACTCCTAGCTATTTAGAATCCATAAATTTGACAAGAATCTTTTTGTCCACCCTGGCATATCCATAACCTGGTGTTCCTTTGATACACTAAAAAATAATCCTTGTGGTCTTCTAATGACATGCTTCTGGATCATCCCACCAATACGTTCCCCCCCAAAACTATGCCTATTTCGACATTGTAACATCGAAATATGATCTTTTTGTGGATTGTAATGTCGTACAACCCACCAATACATTCCCCTCCAAAACTATGACTATTTCCACATTATAATACTGAAATATGGTCTTTTGTGGGATGGTAATGGCGTAGAAAATGTTGTTCACAACTCTCACTGAAATAATGTGAATCGACCATCGATGTCCATGATTTATAAGGCATCCCCCAAACCCTCAAAAGGAAATCTTGAGATCACCATAAAAGGTTAAATTTTAGTTTAATCTTAGTGTTTAACTTATAATGATAAATTTTCAGCTCACTGTTAACATTTACCATGTTTAATTAACTTAAATCTTAATATTGAAATTTAAAATGGGCTCGATATTTAAGGATGTGGGACAACCCAAGTTGCCACTAAAAGAAATATTTTTTATTTCCCTTTTTTCCACACTTATTTGGGTTCTAGCATTGGTGGTTGTTGTGCCATCTTTTTTCTGCAACCAAGAAAAGGAGTGTATAGATTGTGTTGATAATGTCGTCCTCGAAAATCACTTCCACAACGTCTTAGTTAGACTCTATATTAGTGTCTTTTATGGACGACACTAATGAAGATAATAACGCATTTTCAATTACATCTATGATTTATTTGTTAATTGAGATGTTAATCATGACTCACTCACCAACATGCTTGCATCGCCTCATTTGCAGAATGCCTCGCAAGTGGAGATAGCTTCAACTGGGTATGCTATGGAAGAAGTCTCGGTGATACGAAGAAACAAGCCAATTTTCTATCATTCTATATTCGTTCATGGAGAAGTATTAAACTACCCCTCATTTGACAAGAATCTTTATGATCTAGTGCAAGTGATTTAAGAAATTGAAGCACCATCTCATCCACATGGATCCTTTCACACATGATGCATACAAGGAAGAATATATAGAAGATGATGACTTTAAAGATGTTTCAGTGTGCCATATAAAGATGAGCGGAATATTAACTAACTCGTGAGCTGCAAGTGCTCTATACTTGAAAGAGGATGGGATCCAAGTTGCAAGTGTTCTCTATGTAGGGGAGGATGGGATGGTGTGATCATAAGAAAATGAAGCATACCAAGAGAGGACAAAATCAAAGTTTATTATTTCTTTGCCAACCAAAAGATATTCCTTGTGGCCTTCTAACGACATGCTTCTGGATCATCTCTCCATTACATTCCCCCAAAGTCGACTTTGGATCATTTTTTAGCTGCCTCATTGTTGTAAGTTTTAAACCTGTGAAGTAAGGCAATGCATATATATTCTTAAGCAATATAAAAATTAATCAATGGCGCATACACAGAGTACACAGAGATTTTATACCAGAAACCCTCAACTGGGAAAACCTTTCTTATATTCATTATATTGAATTTCACCATTCACCATACAATATATACAATGTTTTTAGGTATTCCATAGATACCAAAACCCTAATCCCTTAATCCAGGATTAATTTACAAATCCGCTAAAAATAGCAAAATCCGCTAAAAAATAGCAAAAAAAGGCCCCCAAAAAACATCTAGTGGTAGGGATCGTCAGACGCAGTTGATGTATATGACGCGCCCACACACATACATGCAAAGAATATAACACATATACCCAAAATTCTCCCACTTGTTGTTTTCTTTGCATCCAGGGGTCCAGGGAATTATATAGTCAACAATCCAGGGCAACAATGCCCATTGTTTCTCTACACCAGGAGAACTTTTCTGTGCTCACAGACTTTGTTAATGAATCTGCAACATCCTTCAAAGTGTCAACCTTTTCCAACAACACCTTCTTTTCCTCAACCATGTCTCTGACAAAGTGATACTGAACATCAATATACTTTGTCTTCGAATGATAAGTTAGGTTCTTTGCCAGGAATATTGCACTCTGACTGTCACAGTCTAATCTCACTGCTTGTTGTACCAACCCAATACCTGAACACAATCTTTGTAACCATATTGCTTCCTTTCTTGCATGAGTGGATGCCATGTATTCAACTTCTGTAGTTGAGAGTGCCACTACAGCCTATCTTTTGCTCATCCAACTGATTGCTCCTCCAAATAGGTTAAACACATACCCACTTGTAGATATTCTACGATCCAGATCTCCAGCCCAGTCTGCATCAACAAAGCCATGTATGTCCACCACTCTATCTAATCCTGGTCTTCCTTGGTAGCAAAACCCATAACTGGTGGTGCCACAAAGATACTTGAAGACCCTCTTTACTGTTGTCCAATGCTCCTTCCCTGATTTTGACATATACCTACTCAAAACTCCCACTGCATGTGCAATGTCCGGTCTAGTACAAACCATTGCATACATCAAACTCCGAACTACACTGGCATATGGAACATGGGACATGTCCTCTTCTTCTTCCTGTGTCTTGGGACATTGATCTGTAGATAACTTTACACCTATAGGAATAGGAACATTGACCGGTTTACTTCCATGCATATTAAACCTCTGCAATCTCATCTCAACATATTTTCTTTGATTCAACCAGAGTTTCATGTTTGCATGATCTCTTTTAATCTCCATTCCCAG